>JAHWFP010019994.1:42727-56214 GCA_023313725.1 Lithobius niger
GGGGGGGGGGGGGGGGGGGTTGACCCTCCTGAATGTTATTGGTGTCGATGGCTACTTATGGTCGGCACTTCCTTGTTGATAGTCGGCGTCGCCATCTTGATGGTGTGCGTCGTCATTTCTATCTTCCGCAGGACATTCTACATCAATTGGGCGTAAAGTCTGTCCTCCTGTCCGTTGTTTTTTCAATATTTGCAGGACGTATAGGTGTATGACATGATTTAGATCAGAAGTTTGTATGTGTGGTGCAGTGGTAACGACGCACCATTAAGCCTCATTCTCCCCCCCCCCCCCCACGACAAGGAAAACCTGTGGACTGTATACTCCCTTGATTCTTTCCCAGCAACTTGGTTTTGGAAGAGTCCCCACCGCCTGATGTGATGGCATTTTAAGTGATCATCGGCTCGCATCAGTATATTGCACAGGGATGGAGGCCCAATATCGCCTTTCCTGTATGTTCGCTTTCTCGTTTTTCACAGACGCTGAGAGTGATACACTTCGAGGCGGCCAAATACATTATGAGGATCTTCAAACAACCCGTTCCCACCGTATGGTTTATCAATGGGGCGGATCTCGTCGGATGCCTCTTGGGAGTACCACCTTCAACGCCACTTCAACGCCAAGAGGTTTCTGGGTTATGTGGTGTCAATATTTGATTCAGTTGTGTTCTGGAAGTCAAAAAACCAGTCTGTCACATGCTTGAGCACCATGAAGCAGAGCTCGTCGCCGTGACTAATTGTTCTCGAGAGCTTATATGGACATATGACCTCACTAATCTCCTTGGTCGATAAACTTGACTTGGGAGCCAGATCAAAACATTACGTTCGAAAGTCATGGTTTCTCTGGAACTTGGTACAGGAGCAGAACCTTGTGTTTTGCTACCAGTTAGTGGTGCTCATTTGGGAAAAGTTTTTACGACACTTGTGTATACTAGATTGCACGTCCTTGCGATCTCGTATGTCTGAGAAAGTTATTCAATCGTCTTCATTTGTAATTTAATGTTTATTTTCACCTAATACTCTTAACCTGTGTTTTCAAGATTAGTCTAGGAGAAGAATCTGAAAATGTAACGAGTGGAGGCATTTTTTAGTAGAAGCAGTAACTATTTTTTTTCTGAACCAGAAGCATCTGAAGAAAAAAGATATAAACGTTACCAAATTTTCATTGGAATTTTAAGACCGGAAATGAGCCGCCATTTTGGGAAAAATGACGCTGGTGAAAGGTTTTTTAAAATTTGGAATATCTCGGCTTCTATCAAGCCGTTTTTCTTTTTATTTACACCAAATTAAAGGAGTTGAAACGTACTATCTTTCATTACTGAATAAGTATTTCGATATTTTTAATAGTTTACTCACAGATTTAATGGAAACACAAAGAAAAGCGTTTGTTTACCATATAATTTCGCTTTAAACGTCAATAACCCACTAACGCTTAGATTAACCTCTTTACCATCCGGTAAATTATATGTAGCACACAATATTTCCTTTAATTTGGTATATAGAACATCTAATTTGGTCTCATAGAAGTGGAGTAATGGTAAAAAAAAATATTTGTGAAACACAGCATTTCTTACAAAAAAAATAGGGTGGGGGAGTTTTTTGCCGGTTAATACATGCACTTTCATTGCTTACACATCCACATGCAGCGGTGCAAAGTAGTTTGGACTTTTACATTTGCAGCGGTAGGTCATACTACAGCCTGTAGAACAACGGCACGAAATGATATTAAGGCATGCTGTCAGTATAGGATATAAAGTCATTGATACAGGCCGTAGCATGTCGCAGTCTAACCGCCAACCCATTTCTTCTGGAGCTGGTAATACAATTTCCCGACAAGTAGCCCGATTCCATACAAGTGTCTGATAATGACCACGTTTTAAATGCAAAGTTAATGAATCGTTTATTGGCGGTAAATTTTCAGGAGCACGACACTTCGAAAAAAGCAGGACACGAGCCGTATCCGCACACCCTGTTTTCCTTAGCACACTGCACATTGCACAAATGAATTTGGTTCCATTTTTTATTACATCTTCTGTTAGATCTACTGAGTTACCAAGTCCACGAAGTAAATGGTGCTGTGCCATTAAATATTTTCCACGCAGATTGTTTACTGTGGTTGTAAATGAATGAGGTAGTGTCACTACCGGTGAGTGCATGGAACGCAAGTAATGAGCGTTCTGATCCTTGTGGGAGTTTTTCGAAGACATCTCTTATGGGAATATATTTGCGTTTGTGGGCTGTGCCTGTTATCATCCATAAAAAGCAACATTGCATTCTACGGTAATGAGCAGTCAGTAATTACAGAATATCTGTATCTCTAGCCATTACAACTACAGTTTTTGAACATCACAAGCTTTACTTTATTTTCAGAGCTTACAGCCCTACAAAATCATTCGCTCTAATCTAAAACTCTACCTAACCTACATAAAACCTACTCCGAACAAACAGCACAACCTGTACCTTCTGCTCAACCTTAACTGACCACACACTCCAAAATGGAACCAAAGGAAGCATGGGGAACGAGGAAGGGGGAACGAACAAGAAATATTAGACTAGACGCCGGGTTGCCTTACAAAAGCCAATCGTCCTGTGCAGAGAACGAACACCATCCCGCAGTATGCGGAGTGACACTAATTAGGGCCATGACCAGAGAGGTCAACCCCATCAATATGAACAAGCCGCCGCTGCGCCACCCAGCAAGGGCACTATAAGCGACGCACGGACTCCTCGCCACCATCACATGCACAAACCGGCGGCCGCACCCACCCAAGCCGGAACAGGTCAGCCCGAAGTAGAACAAGCCCGGTGCGTAGCCTGGAGCGCACACTTGCCTCTTTACGGGAGAGGCTATTGATGGGTCTGGGACAGACAACGGAGGGGTGTAACCCAAACAAACTACGGCCAACTAAACCAGAGGACCACTTAGCTGCCCACTCTCTCACAAAAATACCCCCGACAACCAGGCACTGATATCTTGGGCCCAGAACGAAAGTAACCCTGTTAGCATCCTCATTGGATCTCCGTCTGGTGAGGCCATCAGTCAGTTCGTTCCCAAAGTACCCGGCTTGGCCCTTGACCCAGCTGATCAAAGCCAGCCGACCACACTGGTCGAGTGTAAAAAATCTCCACCCAATTTCTAAGGCTATCCGATGAGTACACTGTAAAGACTGAAAACACTGGCATAGGAACCCCACACCTGCTAGCGAGTCAGACAAAACACAAAATCGGACCCTAAGACCAGCTCATACTCCAAGTGCAGGCTAGGAATACACCCCCCCTCCCCCCCACGTGATCAACTTTGTTGAAAGACGCGTCACAGTGGATTAGATGACATAAGCTGCTGCAGCAGAAGAGCATCAGAGCCAAGGGGCCGGTGGGTTGACCAACACAGGACCGAGAAACCCTCATCCCTCATGCAGGAGGAGGGATCCCCCAACACCTGGAGCACCAGGCAAGTCACGGCAATCTTGCGACAAAGCCACGTAGTCCTAAAGAATACAGGCGAAAGGGTCAGACTGACCCCTGGAAAGCGCACGTTAGCATATCCTAGTCAAAAGCTCCCTTTCACGGAGATAACGGAATTTCAACAATCGCTCCAGCTAGTTTAACTGATTGTGTTAGCAACATACATTACTTCACTTGACCATCAATTACTCCTCTTCTATGGGACAAAATTGGATGTTCTATATACGAAATTAAAGGTAATACTTTGTACTTCAAAAATCTACAAACGTTAAAACGGGTAATCTAAGCATTACTGGGTTATTAATGTTTATAGCGAAATTAATTACAAAAACATGCATTTTTTTTGTCTTTTCGTTAAATCTGTGAGTAAACTATTAAAAATATCGAAATAATTATTCAGTAATGAAAGATAGTACGTTTCAAATCCTTTAATTTGGTGTACAGAAAAACCAAAACGGCTTGACAGAAGTCGAGATATTAAAATTATTATAAAACCTATCAACGCCGTCATTTTTTCTAAGAGGGCGGCTCATTTCCGGTCTTAAAATTGCAATGAAAATTTGGTAACGTTTATATCTAGCTTCTTCGTGTGCTTATTGTTCAGAAAAAAAATTAGTTACCACTTCTACTAAAAAATGCCTTTAACTCCTAAACTAAGGCTTTTTCTGAATTCTTCTCCTAGACTAGATGTTTCACCCGCTGTAACACAGCATTATGACTGGTGATTTAACCTTTTCCATATAAATCTCAATTTTCATTTTTGCGTCAAATATGAAGAGTCGTATGATCGATACTGCCATACTAGCGACCAATGCAGACTTAGCCCCTTCTGACGCCCACGATGGGGGAGGGGGGCTAGCCAAAAGAATAATGTTCATAGGTTTAAGAACCTCTTCTTTGCTGCTCCTAGATTGATGTGCGTGAGCCTTAGTAATTAATTTACCCTACTTTGTAACTTAGTCATATTGTTACCCAACTGTAAAAAGAGGAAAAAACGTTGGCCCTCGAGGGGAATAGTCACAGTAATTTTCTCTGTGGTGGTATGTCTTGTCACTACATCCCTAACACGATTTAGTTCTGACCAGTTTTTCTAACTTTTATTTTCTGTTTCAATTCTCCCTTGCTGTAGTTTCGTTCCAGCTAGGTGAATATTGTTGCTACGCCATTTGTCTTGTTAATCTACTATTGTGAGAGTAACCACGTTGTTCCGATTCTTTCCCTTGCCAGGTAAAAAAAACTTCTCGATTTTTATGACTAAGAAATTATCATGACCTCACCCAAGTTGTAATTTGGCTTGACAATCATCGTACCTATGATTTTTCTTTCAGATGCTTTCTCCTAAAAAAAAAATTTTGTCATGCAACACCTAATGTTAAGTGTTGACATTCTTTTTTCCTTACTGTGCTGGCAGCAAATTTCCCGGTTTCAATGTTTCAATGTTTTATTTGTTGATGGTTGAAGCATTACAACAACAACAACAAAAAAAACCTTTTTTTTGGGGGGGGGGTTGGAAGTCACCACTTCCTCCCTTGGGTGGGGTGGGAGGCTAATCTTGCTGTCATAGCTTTTTTTCCAGTTATATTTCATGTGCATCCATACCAAATTTCATGCAGTTCACAGAATGAACACTTCCATCAGTTTTGGGCCCAGAACCACCCTACAATTGATCATCAGAGGCGCAAGAAGTCTTGTTTTGTGGTGTGAAAAGCAGACCAGGTAATAAAATCTAAATAAGTTTGCAGTAGTTGGACTAATTACATGATATTCCATGAAAGAACTCCCATGATAGTGAACTCGAAAATACAGGAAAAATGTGGTAACTTTCGAAATTGATGCGTAAAATGGGTTGATAAGCTTCCTTCTCAGAACCTCCAGATAATTCGACTTCGACCCTAAAAACACAAAATAGAAAATTTTGGAAAAATTGACAAACTTTGGATAATTTTGGAAATCGCCGCTTTTTTGGTGTTCTACATGGACTTCCCCTCTGAAAAACTTTGTATTGGCCTAAAGAATACACACGCTGCAAAGCGGCATAAATCCCAACTTAAAAAATCTACAATTCTTTGAAATATTGTGATGCACCACACGTACAGTGGCACTCCTTAACTACAGTTTGAATTTCAGCCAAAAGGCCGAGAAGCGATAAAGGTGTACTGCTACTCACTAGTTCACGGATGAGCAATTGAACATGGCAATAGGCTAAGAATTCTGTGTTCCCACAATTAGATAAGGTTGAAAATTTTACCAGCTCAAAGACACTTACGGATTAAAGTGCATACCAATTTTGATATATTGGGTGTAGCAGAAATACAGAACTCCTCTGGCATTCAAAGATGGTTGATATTACAGCAATGAAACGGCATGGCACTGGATGGCATGAACGACACGACCATAGAGTCCAGTTAACCGTGTTTTGTAGAACCTCGCTGTAAGTTTGAAACTTGCACACCAAACTAAACAATTCGGATCTTTAGTTTTGGAATTATGGAAATTACAACCATCATTGCCGTGCAGCTTGAGTAGTGCCTCTGATAATTAATCTGTAAAATTAAATAAAACTTGCAGATGTGGCCGGCTTGGTAATACTATGACTTGCTTGGTTTTACTGTGGAAGTTGGCCAAAAAAAATTTATTACAAATGGCAGGAGCAATGCCCCCACTAGTGGACTGATCAAAATTTTGGTAAAATTAAGGTAGAAAGAACAGTTCTTTTAACCGTGATATTAGGATGCATTGTACAGCATAATGAACGGAGACGCAAACATGTACTTCATATGTAATGCAGAGTACCACACCATGGTTTAAATTAAGGATCTTGGTGCACAGAGCCACTCTTCATTCAAATTAATTTTCTTTACAACTTAGCCTAGACGTTGACGGTTAGAAAAACACTAGTGCACCGAGCCAGTACTCTTCATTCAGATCAATTTTCGATTTATAACTTTTCATAGACTCTAACGGTTAGAAGATCACGATAGTGCACAGTCGGCACTCTGATTAATTCAGATTCAGATTCTTTCATTTAAATTTTCTATTTTCGAACTATGCCTACATTTTGACGATTTTATGCAATGGAAACAATTTGCCAGTTATGTCTAATGCACCTACACCTACAAATTTAGGGAATGGCATTTAGAAATCAGTCCGGTTGGCTAACAAATTATGTCTTGAACCAGGAGGAGAGGATCTACCTATGCATTGTGGCCACGTGCTGGTTTTGGTTATTAGGCATAGACTCTAAAGATAGCTACATGCTCTGTTAAATATGAGAAGCCACCAGCTTAATTTATTAAGAAATAGCTCGTGTCACACTGATATGGTGCGACGCCAGTAGAGCGAGCAAACTTTGCCATGGTTCCCTCGTCAGTTATAATTCCACACGAAACGAACTAAGCCTAGTGGCAGGAGGCCACAAGCATTCCAGAGTGAGCATTCACCCATCCCTTCCCTTCCATCCAACAGTCCCCTCCAATCCATACCCCCTCCAGCAGCCAATAATGAATAACGCGTTCTTTTTGTAAGCCAAAACACAGAAAGGCACACGTAGAACTGTGTGAGAAGTAAAATCAAGTAGTGTAGCCAAAAGATAATAAGCTTACCCCCCCCCCCAATACTAGTCAAAAGACTGAAGGTTGCTCAGCACCTCTTCAATTGGATGGCAAAATACCAATCAAACAATGAGTACCCTTCCACGTAATTTTTCAGACTCTTGTGTGAAGAAGCTAAAGAGATGTGCAGAGAAGTGTAGTTGCTGTAAAAAGAACTAGGCTCTTTAAAAAGGCCAGTTAAAATCTTGATTTGCAAATTAGCAGAAATATATGTTCTAGGGGACCCTTGACAAGTCATCAAAGTCATTACCCCCATACCAAAAACTTGGTCGAGTTTTGCGTTTGTGGAGCAGGCAACAAATGTGAATTAAATATTCATTAAAAAAAATAATTGTTGTCTGGCCTGTCCCCAGCAATAGAAAGTTTTGCTTCAACATTGGCTGGGAAGATGGTCCTCCAACACCTGTCATCCATAACTCCCTTTGACGTAGTGCAAAGTAAAATAGTGTTCACTGTATCCAGAAGATATGACCATGGTTCTCCCACATCAAAACGTAAGTTATTTGTTATCTACCATAAGATTCAGAGGCGATTGTTTACAAGCTGATGAGGTTCCATTTGCCAATATCAACAATAAATAGGACAATGACTTGTCCATATCACAAGTACATAAAACTAAAATAAACTTAGGTATGGGCCAGACGTGTGAGAGTTAGCATGTATAAGATTTCATTCGGGACATCCTGGTAAAGTAAAGTAATTCCTTTTGTACGTTTTAATTGCGTTACGTTTTCGACGCTGTATTTGGTTGTTCATGTGTGTGTACACGGTCGCGTAATCTGGGAGTGTCAAAAATGTGAGTTATCAGCAAAGTGTGCGGTAACTTGATGACCCACACTTTTTACGATGACGCACACTTCCGCTCACGGTTAACAGAATTTAACCTATGGAAATTTAGCATGACGTCACAGCCGTGGTATAAAAAAATAATAGGCAATTTAGAAAATCCAAAATAGCTGAAATCAATGAATTACTCTTTAAAAATGCATCAAAAGGGTTGAGAGACTAAAAATATTCAAACAGCAAGTAAAACATCTACAGTGCATTTAATGACATTTGCAAATGAAGAATTTTTCAGTGAAATCAAGTTGATTAGTGGTCTATGTATGAACTCCTGTATTGCGTGCAAGATTGTTTTGTATTTAGAAGGTGACCAAGGTAAATTGGAAAAAGGTAAAATTCTTTTGGGAGATATAAATTTGTTCCTCTAAGCTACCATTATGTCAAAAAATGTTACTCTAAAATGTGTGTTGCTAATAAAAGTCTATACAGGGAAATTAACCAAACGTATCAGAAGTAATCAGTTCCAAAAGTAAATCACGAGGTAATCATAATCTCCCTACAATAAAAAAGAGGAAAACAAACGTAGGCTAATTAATAAAAGTAGAAAAGCTCACTAGGAGTTGTATGAACATATGTGCTGACCGAGTTCAAGTCATGATGATTCGCCATTATATTTTTCCCTGAGTAGAATGTAAAAAACTAAATTCATAAATCTTAACTATTTAAAATTAAAAGGTTAACGACTTTTGAAAGAAAAGAAGTAATTAAAAATAGGCATACGTTGGAAACAGTTTTTAAAGTGAATCTATTAAAATTGGTGAAGATTTGAGGGCTTGGAACAGGTTAAGAATTTGTTTACATTGACATGTATTAGGGACTGGTCATTATTTATAGTCGGGGAGGGGGTGGAGGAAATAAAAATGTTAGCATTAAATTTTCGATGACCTCCCCCCTTCGAGACCCTGAAAAAAATTTTGAATTCCCCACTCTAGGTCCAAAAATTAGGGGACAGAGGGGGCGCCCCGCGCCGAAAAAAAGACACTTTTTGCATACCTATTGTGACTGTCTCTAAATGATTTCTGTAGCCAAGATTAGTGCTGTAGCCAAATTAAGTTAAGTAGCTCTCCACACCGACAGTTTCCATTAGCGCCGGTGCACACGTGCGGTTTTTGGACGCTGTGCACCACTGCGTTGACGCATCCAAACAATACACACGTGCGTTTTATTAACGCGTGTTTACGCTGCGGTGCCGCTTCGGTGACGTATGTGCGCGTTCGGTTCCCTAACCCAGTGTACAAAAAACTATAGTTTTATCGCCAACCTCGTGAAAAAAAATTTTAAAACCAATGCGACGAGTTTTGGGACATTTATGTACTAATTTAAGACGTACCAGGGGAAAATGTTATACATCCTTTGCAGATTAACTAAAAAAATTCGGATAAGTTCTTTAATTACTTCCCAATGAGTCTTTAATCATTTCTGCAACATTTCATATTTCAGGATAGTTCTTTACTCCCCCAATAAACAATTCTGTGTGTATTTCTTCGAAATTGGACGCCATTTTCGGTAACGCTTTTGCGGTAAACGGCAGACGTGTGCACCGCTCAAATCATCCAAGGTACTCAGAGACGAAATTGCGTTTTTAACGCTGCGGTACCGTTGTGTTGACGGGGGAAATTGTGGTACAAAACAACCGCACGAGCAGCGGGCGGTAACGCAACGTCGACGCAGGTACGTGTGCAGTATCCAACAGATGGTCCAACAGATTGCATGTAAACCAAACCGCAAATGCGGTACCGCAGTGGCGACCGCACGTGTGCATCGGCGCTTAGTTGTAAGGAAACGTGTCTCGTTTTGAACGAAACGACATATTTTGGGTTAAAAATGTTCTTTAGACTCCTCTCTTGTCAAGATGAACACACTGTTTGCTGGTATGCCCAATACCCATAACAGTCAGCACCTGAAAGACAAAGGCAAGAAACCAGGTGCCGAAGCTTTTCTATAAAGTTCTTTGTTGTAAAAACTATACGTGTAGTATTTGTACTAATAACTTCAAAACCTGGTAAACACTTACATGGTGGGGGGTGCGGGAGGCCTTCCCCCCAAGAGCTGAGGCGTTTTTAGAAATTTTGACTGCTGAAAGTGCCATTTTGAGGTCCAAAAATGACTTTTCCTTTCAGTTGGTCAAGCGTTTTTTGACCCCCCATTGACTGGACCTGAAAAGTTTATGACCACCCTCGAGATGGTCCAAAAATTCATGACCCCCCCCCCCCCAATTTCCTCCCCCCCAGCAATAAATAATGACTGGTCCCTTATTAATCTTGTAGTAATCCAATAATCCCTATACAGTTATTAGTATTAGAAAATTAATTCTCACAGAATGAGTGTGCAATGCCAGTAGACTCGAACATTAATTGGGATAAGTCTATTATTATTTTATATATGGAAAAAGAAAGGAAAAGCTTCGCAGTAAAGCTAAGGTCAATAAAATCCTGGTAAGTATGAGTTGTAGTATTCAGTACAGTATGAACAGTTCATAGCGTTTTAACTATATCATAAAAATAGAAAATAAGACGTTCCGACGTATGATTGCTTATCACATCTTACCCAAGCTAATCATGCACGTCAATAATTAAAAAAAGGTTGTTATTTTAAGTTAGTAGTTATTAGATTAAAAAATAGCTTGGGGTAGAAACAATCGACAAACCTCACTTTCCGTTGTAAGAGGCAATTACTTAAAGTAGCGATATCGTAATTGGTTATCTGCCTAACTGAAAGATAACCTATTGCATTTCACTGCCGAAGAATGGACCATAAATTCCGCCGAATAAATATTAAAAAGTAGTCGCCTCCCCTTACCCCCCACCCCGTTTGCTGCTAAAGTTCACAAAAAATCCGAACTTGACAATCCTTGGTAATTCCGGGAAAGTTGATTACAAAGAAAAAAATCATTGAATTGAGTAATTAAATTCGTTTTTAAAGAAGATTTAAAATTAATTAAAATTAATTCGAGCCCACTTTAATTGCATACTCAATACTGTGGATTTATTGATTAGTCAGTTATTAGTGTGTTTTTTTACTTCAATTTACATGTATGAGCAATCGTTGGCATTGGATTACGTTTATAAATAGATTGGCAGTAATAGTGTTATGGTAAATAGTTTGTAGGCGTTTGATCTGTGGATTGCTTGAAAAGATCGCCCAAAGCTTGGTTTCTCTTTGTCCGAGAATGGATATGGAGTGCAGGCTGGTAGCCGCACGCGCAACAAAGAAAAAAAAGGCATGAATACAGTTGAAATATGTGTCAAGTTGGTTCTTAAATTTGCCACTAATGAGGCAGCACTATGCAGAGAGAAAGGTTGAAAAATAGAGTAGCAGATTGCTCCTCCTCTTCTGTGCAACATTTGTGTGTGTTAATTCTTTTACTGTGCAAGAAAGTAACGAACAAGTTAAAGGTAATAAAAATAAATTAAAAGTAGTTAAGACACCATTGTTTTTAATAAAAATAATAATTAACATACCGACATAAAGCCTAACTTTTTAAAAAGTCCCCATGCGATATAAATTAAATCGAATGCAATGAAATTCAAAATTAGTAAGGAAAGGATCGGCGGTGCTTTCCTGCAATACACCGCCGTATCACAGCAAAATGTATGCAGTGGCTATTGGTAAAACTGTTCGATTGTCAACAAAGAGGTAGAAAAGAGGTAAAAGTGGTGCAGTTTTCTCCCTGGTGAATATTTGGCGATATTATTGGTTTTTTCAATTGTAAACAACGTTTTATTTAGCTTGAAAGTAAAGAAACCATTTGTTGGATTTAAATGAGTTACAGAATTAATAGGTTGGTAATTAACAAAAATAGTTAAATGAATGATAGAAAAATCCCTTTTAAATTAAAGGCTGAAGTCGTGGTTTTCTGGTACACTAGTTAAGAAATTGTTGTTTCTTGGTACAGGGTGCCCATTTCATCATGTAACCAGCATCATTGTGCACTACATTCTACAGTCTGACAATGAAGTTATCAATACACGTGTTAATGTCTCTTCAGAGATATGCGGTTCGTGCGTAATGTTGTCCTTCAGGTTATCTGTTGTTCGGAATTTGCTGCCATACACTCTGTCCTTAAGGTTACACCATAAAAATAGTCACACGAGTTTTTTAGGTCTCGGCTTCATATTAAGGTGGCCATGCTGATGGGGTTCATTAGAGCATAGTGTAAAATGATAATTTAAGGATTTCCGGTCACTGGTGACGCCCTACACACAGATTTGTAGGAATTGCAGCAAATGCCGCCTGCAGAGTTTCGATATTCCTACCTGCCCTGACAGTTTTCTTTCTTCTCCTAGATTTATTTTCACAGTGCCATCGGTTACAAATTGTTCAATAATTCTCTGAATTGCTCGATGAGAGGGTGCAAGGTTGACATCGGATAATTTGAACTTGGTGCAGAATGCTTTTCTTGCGCAGTCACAGACTTTTCCTCATAAACAATCTGACGATCGTAATGCGTTCAGGCACTGTGTATTGTTCCGGCATTTCCTATGCTCTGACAGTGCCAAAGCTGTGACCTTAAAAAGCTGCTGTCCTATTGAATCCCAACGTCAGGTCTTCAAAATGTGATAGAACGCACGCTAAATTCACTTATAGTACTGAAATAGGAGCATTTTTAAAGTGGGCACGAAGTGTTAAATATTATTACTGCAGATTAAAAAATTGTAAATTGAACACCAATATCACTCAGCCAACATGATCACATTGATTAAATCACATTGATTTAAAACTATATGTTGTCGCATATAAAAAAAATTAGAGAAAAATGTTAGATCATTGGTGAAAAGAGAAAAATTCTGGGGTAAATTATTTTAGAAGATATCGAATTTTCCAGGTCGACAGTGGACACGTGGCCTGGAGAGAGAGGATTAGTGGGAGCACGGGTCCGACACTAGAGGCATGCGAGATGGTCCATCATGGAGATAGTGACGTGATGAGACGACTGGGAGATTCGAGCATTGCTCGAGAGAGTTGTTTTGTGGTCCCCATGATGATTGGACGTATTTGTTTTTGGCAGAGTTTAATTTGGTTCTTTGCTGGTTTCTTTGTTCAAAATTGCGTAGTTTGTGATCGTTAACTTTAAGCGAGAAAAGGCATAGTGTTTCAGTGTTATCCTTGAGCGAGAAAAGGCCCCCCTGTAATTTTAAAGTAATTCTGTTGTTTATTCGTACTTAAATTTTTTTTCAGGAAAATTCACTCAAAAGTTTTTTTTGTTCAAAAGTTGCGGTAAATTGAATGCCTGCCTTTGTTTTAATTTTGCGTGTTTTGCGTTTTCCCTAAGCGTTCAACGGGTAGGGCCATAAGCCTTTGTTAAGTTAGTTTTCCGTGTGTAAAAAGATAGTAATTGAATAAGTGATTAGTATTTACTGCTGCCTTGTCTGAAAAGCTCTGTTTGACATTTCGCGTATATTTGAGTTTGCTTAGTTTTGTAAAATAGGATTGAAGTCGTGTGTAGTTTGGTTTATTGTACTCTCGTGTATGCTAAATTGATCTAATTTAAATAAATAATTGAGGAAGTTTAGTTGTATCTGGAGCCCACAGGAAGGAAGGAACAGGACAGGAAGTTCCAATTGCAGTACCG
>JAHWFP010019995.1:6113-17906 GCA_023313725.1 Lithobius niger
GTAGCACTTCACCGAAACTTCAAGCGAAGTTTGTTGTGTTCAGCGTGGTGGTTGTGTGTGTTTTCCAGAATTTATGACCTTCAGGTGTTAAAATAAGAGGTACTGCATCAAAATTTAAGTGCATCTTGGCCAATAGTTTCACAGCAGAGTGGGAAAAAACCCACCAGCCTCCCACCTTGGCAGGGGTAGCACTCCAGTCCGCCCTAACTGCTCATTTACTGAACGAGCACAGAGCAGTGCTGTTAGACTATTTTTGTTATAGTGAATGTGTGAAGTTGCTCTGGGATGGGTCCTACAATTGATAAATAACTATTTTGATTTATAAGTTGTTAACTTTCATGTCCGTTTCCGAATCCTTCCTTATTCTTGTTTGCCGACGGACCCAACACAGCTGTTGCGCCACAGATTGTGGCGAAATATTCAAATTTGAATGTCAGTATTATGGTGCCTTAATCAATTGCAACTATTTTCAAAATATTTATCAATTCATTCAAAATATTTTTAACCACCATGGAAAAACGAAGTATCGTGTAAGAGAAGGTAGTTCACGGAATATAGTTAAATTAATAAAGAAATAATCACGAGTTCTAATGGGTTAAAAATGCGGTCAGTTGGCAATGCACTAGAAAACTTTTGCGAAATATTTTTGTAGTATAATACTGCACTTTCTGTTTCTCTTCTGTTGAATAGGTTGAAAAAATGGCTTGCAACATACGAAAATTGAAAAACCAACTTATTTGTTTTTACTAGTGTGACTTAAAAACATCATATCGTTTACTTGAAAATTTATATTCAAGTTTATATTCACCTTAGTTAAACTTAATTTCAAAAATCAAGATGTTCTTCACCACAATATCTGTGCAAATTTTCAGCTGACTTTCTTCTTCAGACTACTATAACAACAATGCTCTCTTCATCGTTGCCGTAGCCTCTGCTATTTGTAGCAACTATGGTCCATATCTCGCGCAGTAGGTATCGAACCCTGGAATCCAGCAGTTTTTAATGAGTGGTGAATTTAAAAACCAGAAGCGTTTGATATGGGCCACGGGCCGTTCAAGTAGCAGAGGCTACAACCGCGCTTTAAATTTGAAGTTCAAACGAATGGTCGTGACGAACAGAGCATTGTTGTTGTACTAGCCTGATGAAGACAGTCGGCTGAGCTGCTCCAACTCCAGAAAGACTGTCTAAATTTACTTAGGTATTGTGGTGGAGAATATCATGAGCTTTGAAATTAAGCTTAACTAGATGAATATAAACTTACTAGTGTGTTGTAAAAGGTTCAAAAGTTGCATCACCACAAAAGTCCATTCATGGTTCTAATGCAAAGAATCTGATTTTTCAGATTGGAAATCTCATGGCAGCGAGTACTACGAATGCAGTCGGTACAAAGAAAACCCAAACATTGCACATGAATCAGCCCACGCACAAGCTCGGGAAGCTCTAAAGAAGTACCTTTTTTATTTTGAAAGGGTGTGTTAATTTGTACAATAACATATACGTACATTGTGCATAACGATGTAGTGTACTACCTATTCATCAATATTTTTTACATCGTAGTGGGAAAATCACTCGAAAAGTCTTCGGCTTGAGGAACAAACTTTACAAAAGATTAAAAATAGGACACATGATAAAGTTATGAACAACGAAGGAACGTGGATAGATTGGCAGTATCTCCTAGATGCAGCTACTTTACTTGCAAAGGTTAATAATTACTCTTTTCTTACAAAATTATTTAGCCGAATGAGCAATTTTTGTTTTTGAAACTTGACATGTTGTGGTATAATTTTGATTTGCGCACTTTTAAAAAAAAAAGAGCTTGGACAGTCATATGTTGGGAAATAGTTTGGGAAATGGTCTAATAATGTTTAGCACCCTAACATGCAATTTATGTTTCCCTATTTTAGTGTCGCTACACATTACAATACACGTATCCATATGCATATTTCATGGAATCGGGTCCAAGAAAGGAACTAGTAAGAGGCTTAACAAATTCATGTGATAAATAGTGTTTGTTAGATAATTGTAATAGCATTTTTATTGTGTCTGTTTTAGTTTGAATATCAACAAGCACAGTTAGAAGCTGAAATAGAAAACTTGTCATGGAAAATTGAACGAGCAGAAACAACTGACAGAGGGGTAAGTACATCATTCGAAATTGTAATCCTTTATTAGTTTTTCATAGTACTAAGTTGTGTCGATCATTGAAGGACACTAGTTCTGTTTCCATCCCAAATTCATTCTCATCCTAAGTATAAAGAATGAATATGGAACATGGAACTTAACTGATCAGGGACATTTTTGTTAAATCAATGCTCATGATCCACTACCTTCTTCAAGCCATAGGACTGGCAAGAATATGCATCAATGGCATTTTACACTGTGTACAGGTTTTAAAAACTCACGCTGCAACTTCCTCTTGTGGTGAAGCTACAGCGATGGTGCTGCCACCTGCTCAATGGGATTTTCAATGGTCAAAGTAAAAGGTTGCATCGCGTGCCCTTAATTTGGTATATCCTGTAGGATTTGTTTCCTGATAAGGCTTTGGAAATGGGTTCTTCCAAAACTATGAAACTCTAAGCGAACCATACACGTTTCTGGAAACGATTCGGTTACTCAAATTCACAGAATCATGTGTATCCTCAACAGAGCTTGCCAACAGTATCTGCTGAGGGAAATTGTTGCCTTTCGATGCGACTTACGGCTCCATTCAGAGTCCGTCAATAGACAGCCTCGTTCGTGCTCAAAATTCCACAAAAATCAACCTCCTTTGCATCCTATGGCGATTGGTAAGGTCCCATAATCCCTCACTTGCGAACAAGGTGACGTTACTTTTGTTAACGGACATGTTTAGAAGTCAGGATGAAAGAGTATGTTTACGAATAGGAACATAAACTTGCACAAGCAAGGGTTGAAGTAATTCGTTGGACTCGTTAACTCTTGTTTTGTCTTTGGAATGCTCTGTTATAGGTGTGTCACACACTGTCTCCAGTAGCAGATAATTTGTATGCAAAGGTTTGGTGATTTTGGAAGGACCTGCAGAGTGTTTTGACCAAAATGACCTCTGAACTCTGATGAATGTATTGCGTAATTGCATGGTAACGATAGTTTTGGTAAAAATGCGTTGTAACACCCCAAATTGGTTTGGTCAAAATATTTAGGAAATTTAGGAAAAAATGTTTCTCTAATTTTAAGAAAATATTGTTGGAGGTTGCATTAATTTTTAGGAAAGTTTTAAAAAATTTCCCATATTTTTCCAAAAAATGTACAAAATGCAGAACAAATTTAGTTTTTGGAGAGGGAGGGGGGAGGGGGCAGGATGGACGAATATTGACCCCAGGCCTGGGCCATCCTTTCGGCAGCCCTGCCTGCAACGTGTGAACAAGCCTGTTGGGGACCAGAGGGAGGCTAGTCCCTGCAATGCAGGGAAGTGGCGCACAAAGTTGCAAAAAAAAAAGATCAAGCGAAGTGGGCCCAAAAGCAAGAACAGTATTTTGAAAGCCGACAGGCTCATTTTACTCTGGCTAAAGAAATCACAAGAAGAGTACTAATGCTATACCAGAAAAGAAACAACCAAAAACAATTGTTTTAGCGAATTTTGGGTAGTATTATATGCTTACATAAACGTCCCACTACCTTCATCAGGCAAAAAAGTGTACGAGCGCGTACAAAAATAACGACTGCATGCAGGAACCAGCACATAAAAATATCATGAAAATTACTACCCCTGAACTGACAGCAAGCCCCTCCAAAAAATGGCACAAATTGCTGCCTCCTACTTCAACAACAAACGAGCAGCATGAGATGGCAGCACCATCCAAACGACCAACAGCGCCGAAATTCAAACATAAACTCTAGCATGTAGTCGTTATTTTTGTACGTGCTTGTACACTTTTTACCTGATGAAGGTACATTAGTGTGATGTTTATGTAAGTGTATAATACTACCAAAAATTCGCTAGAACTATTGTTTTTGGTTGTTTCCTATCTGGTATAGCGTTAGTCTTCTTTTCACGGAGCAAAAACAGGTAAGAAAAAAAAAGAGGGGGAGATTAGAATAAAATCGTCTGCATCCGTATGGCAATACAATTTTGCCTAATAGCCTGATCACATTAATTTAGTGGGGAATGATTCCCTAGGAACTTATTCCAACTCGTACTGCAAATGTTTTCTTGTTTACATGCAAATGCAAGAAATTGCCATAATCTAAAGTGCTGCCCCCCCCCCCCCCCCCCCCCCCCCCAAAAAAAAAACTTGAAAAATTCTGAGTAATTAAAATAATTTTGGGACATGTTCAGGCATCAGTTGTGCATTTGGAATATCCTCGTACAAGTTTCACATATTCATGGCTAAAACCCGTTTTCCTTTTTTTCTTCCAGGAATTAGAAAATCAGATGGATATTGCTGAAAAACGGCGATCCACTCTTCTGAAAGACTTTTTAATAGTGGTTTGAAAGAAATTGCGTATTTTTAAAAAAAAAAACTTCATCGGCAAAAATCGCGCATAGATCTGCGGTGTTCATTTTTCAATGTTAATGCTGCAGGTGGAGCGTGCCTGCCAAGAAATGCCGCGACGTGTAATTGTGGCATTCAGTGATAGTGATTATATCAATCAGGAATGGTGATCATGCCGTGGAAACCGTTGTGGCAACGGAAACCAAACTAAGAATGGTGTACAAACTGTGTTTTCATTTTACTTTGCATTTTTTATTACGTATGTTGTCTTGACCTGAGTAGGTAATTAATGGTTGACTTTTTTTTAGTACAGCGGTTTTACTACAGTGTATTTTCTTTTTAATACTTAAAAGTATTAACTATATTTAGTGTACATATTTGCTGAGCTTTACTTTCTATCCATGTTTTTCGTATGCATTTTCATATATTTTGGTTGAAAAAAATGCAGGTATTAGAAATTAACCTCTTCAGTGGTGAGATGAGTTTTTTAAATATTCTTGGACTCTATACCAGCTACAAGTTGTAAAGAACAATTTGTTTCAAGATTAAAAAGCTAGTTTGTTTTGTTTCGTAAAGCAAGCTTTTGTTCCCAAATATATTATTTTCTTAGGTTGTTTAAAAAAAGGTGTCTTATTGACCTCAATGAATCTTTTTTCCCCCTCTTTGGTTAAGTAAAATGGCTGCCTCAATCCACGTACTTCTTTTTTTTTTTTTTTTTTTTTTTTTAAAATACACTGGTGTTGACAGTCTATATTAATAAGTATCTTGAGAGCTATCTGGTGGTGCTAACCTTAAGTTAGTAGCTTACTGGTATCCTCTTCCACCCATTCCCCACCAAAAAAAGAACGAGCTTTCTCAAGGAACTAGACAAATTATTAAAGTGGTTAGTTGCGTACAGTTTTGGGGTGCATTTAAAAGGGCCTAGAATGCAATAAAATTACGAAATAAAAAACCACCCTCCCTCATTACCATTTTTAAAAACCGGCTTGAGAAACTAGCTCAGGAGTTCATATACTCCTATAAACTTCAAATTCGAGGACTTTTCCATGACTCGTCAACCAAAAATATCTAACAATGAGACAAGTAAGACTAATTGGTCAAACACATCAATATTTTATCAATACTGTGGCAAGATGAAGTCACACGATTTTGTTCCGTTAATGACGCTGGTCACATGCAAAGTGATTGTTTTTTCAACAGATATTCAACACGGAAAACGGAAAAATAATTATGTTAAGTTTTTCAATCACTTTTTCAGGCCTGCGTTTTCATTTTTATTTTTTAGAACATTTCCAGGTTTTTAAGGACCTGTACTGAACCCTGTAACTTCCTTTTTTTTTTTAGTGGCCGTATTCTTGTATTCTCTTGTGAACCTGTTTGACTGGCTAAGAACTGCCAACATCAGTGTTAAGGAATCTCACCTAATCTCACCTAATGAATCTTAGGAATCTCACCTAATGAATCCTAAGGAATCTCACCTAATGTACCAACAGAGTAGTCCCACAGTCAGAAACCACATGCAATTTAGTGAAACAATATACATTTTTAAATTTGTTTCAACTACCAGAAATATACAGAAGGGTAGAGATACTTTTCCTGCATTACTTACCAGTTCATCATGGCAATGGCTGGGGTGCAGACTTCGTGAAAGAGGGAAGACAATGAAAAATGGATGACGCGAGAAAAAGCCAGTGACGACCACTTTTTCTTGCTAATGAATGCTGAAATACCTTAAGACAACGGTACTTAATAATCGCTAATAAAGAACCAATTGGTACATTATTTTTACGTTTTTTGGGTTTTGTGCAACTGACTTTAGTTAAAAACAGTTTAAAAAAATAACGGATGAAAGCTGCCAGATGTGTATGCTTTTTAGGGTTTTAGATGGTTTGTGAAGCTGAGGAAATCCGTTGAAATGAGGCTGGCTTTCATCCTGAAAAAAAGATTGTGACCACTACTCAGCAGTACTCTACAATTGTTGTCTGTGATTTTATTAGTCTACTTCAAATACTGCTCACCTTAAACAATTTTTATCACTTTCTCAAGTAGGATGTTTGTTTTAAAACATTTTTTAACACCAAATACAGTAACAAACACCAGCAAGAAGCCAAGGGCTTATAACGCAGAAGAGGATTACGTCGCCAGTTCTTGTATTGGAACTAGGCGTGATCTGTGTTAAGAAAAAAGTTAAATCTCGTCCTGAAAGAGTTCAGGTAGGGTACAATGACGACATCATGTGGCAGCCGGTTCCAACTGCTGCAGTAGTGGAAGGAGGGTGGACCGTTCTCAACATTTGCAGGAGCAACGGCATTTAATGAGTCTTGTTTTTTTTTTGGGGGGGGGGGGGGGGTTATAGGGGGCAGTCGTTAGTAGAGGGTGATGGTTTGTTCGTCTTAGGAGGTCAATGACGATAGTTGAAGCAAAGAGCACATATGTGGAGATATAATTCAAGGGTCGGAAGCTAGGATTCTCAGCCTCATTCAGTATAGGAGGTGTTGAAGAATGTAGACTTGCTTGGCGGCTCGTCTTAGGAGACTCGCCCAGCTTGACAGTCGTATTCAAATCAGATCCCACCAAGCCGAGTTCAGGTATTCGATAATACTGCAAACAAGAACCTAGTCTGTGATTCCAGTACATTGAATGCATTTCTGATGATGGCACGCGTACGCTAGCAACGTTTGGTGATGGTGTGAATATGATGTGTGAAGGACATTTTTGATTGATGGTGATGGCTGAAATCTTTTTGAAATTCCACACATTGGTAGGAGGGCCGTCGATTGAGAGATTGTATCGGCTGAAACTTAGGACTGTTCACCTGGATCAGTTAAGGACCCGTTAATACCTGAACTGAGACTAAAACCATGCTTTCAGGGTATAACCAAAGAGACCAATCTCTAAAAAAAAAACCTAATTAGCCTAACCCAGAAAAAATTAAGATTTTTAAGAAATATTATGCTCACTAATGGGAAAATGGTGAATTGCTGGTTCCTAGGAAGTACAGGTAATTTTTGTTTCTATTGCCTAAACGGAAATTTATATTGCCTCTTAAGTTTTGCGTTCCTATGCTGTCTTTCCCTATAGGTTTTTTGGTTGTTTGGATCCAGCCAGCTTGGCAACCCAAGTGCGAAAGCGCACCCCTCCAATACAAGTGCCCGTAAGGCCGTCGAAAGAAAATGTTTTGGTCCTCTGGCATTTTTTACAAGCACAAAGTCTCCCAGTGTCTAGGCTATAGGCTTTTATTTATTTTTTTTATTTGTGTTTAAAACTTTGGTAACCTAGTATCTTAAAGTTGGTTCTTTCTGTTCATATTGTAGTAGTAAATTTCTGAAATATTTCAAAATACAACTAAACCTGACGCACGCTGGATAATGTACATGCAAGAAAACTTATTTCTCTCAGAAATTTCTTTTAAGTAACCATTTGTGGGTAACTTTTTTTATTTCGCTGAAAATGAAAGTCACCAGGCAGGGCCTGAGCACCAGCCTTTTTCTTTTTTCGTGGACTAACGAAGGGCATGCATGGTGGTAACGGCACGGATCGGTTTCGAACGGGTGGAGTCTGGGAGAAAAAAAGTAAGTGGGCTTCCTAGTTGCTGAGAGCTTACAACGCTGGAAGTGTCGGAGGATTCGTGTCCTGCGTGGGAGGGGAGAAATGAGTTTTATGTTTGAATCTGCTAGTTTGAGCTTTAGACGGAGTTTTGAGATATTTTGGCTATATTTATTTATTTATATCAGACTGTTGATTTCTACAAATGATCAAGTTGTTGCAGATCTA
Source organism: Lithobius niger (assembly GCA_023313725.1). NCBI lineage: Eukaryota > Metazoa > Arthropoda > Chilopoda > Lithobiomorpha > Lithobiidae > Lithobius > Lithobius niger. The sequence goes on from JAHWFP010019995.1 coordinate 14,339, forward strand.
CTTCAAGTTTGCACTCTGGGTTGAACATGTCTTCAATCACATGTGAAATGTACTGTTCGTCATCAGGAACAGAATCGTTGTTGTCGGGTGAATTTGTTGCCTTGGACTTGCGACCTTTTCGCCGACGTTTAACTTTTTTCTTTTCTTGTAAACTTGGAAGATGCTCATATTTAGGCAATGTTCTCCTTAGAGTAGCTTTAGATGGTAGTTGCACAAATCCAGAATCTAATAAAGCTTGGTAAGCGGAAGTTGATTTACTGTGGATGTCTGCACACCACTTAAGAATAAGAGGATGCCACCTTCGACCAGTTGTTTTTTTGTCCCTGCATGTTATAAATTTACGCTGGTGTTCCCAAAATTCGAGGGCCACTTTTTCAGTGTCGCTACAAGGTATCTCTTGTGAAGTCTCGCGTTCACTTTCAGAAATTCTAGCTAACAACCTCTTAACTAGGGCTTTTGCTCGTTCAACTTTCTTGCGTTCGCATTTATTCTCCTTTATTAATTTACGGCAACGCACTAACAGCTCATTGTGGCCAAGACTTACATGACGCATCTTTTGGGTTGAATTTTTTTGGTTTACAATTCGCCTGTGCATCTCTCGGCGTAATCTGGTACAATCCTTGCACCTTAATGTACCACGACATAGACCCATGCAGTTCAGACTTCTTAATGTATTTGACAAATGGCAGTTGGTAACATTTTCAACATGATGCTGTTTGAAGTATTCCATGAACTCGCCGCTGCCAATACCAGTACACAACGAATAACGTTCAAGGGACCTCAACATCCTAATTAATTCATCTTTGTTGTGTATGTGTGGCAACACTTCCAATTTTGGTCTTATTTCTTTACAAACAGGTTTTCCCAGTACAGATACATTACATGTTGCATCTAGCAAACTAATACTTATCGACATTACAGTAACACAGTTATCAACCCTCAAGCACGTCATACTTTTAGCAGTTAGGTTTGTAAACCAGCCTTTAGCAGCAATGTCTGGCAGTATCTTGTAGAACACATCATAGCCGTCGTTCACAATAAAATCATCGGCAATGTACTCGACCATTTCGACCACCACCTCATTAGTGGTTTCTTCGGTATCCGTAGTTGGTAAGACATCACAGATGGTATTATAATCAGTTTCTTCACGTTTTACACGTACACTTCGATTTTGTACGTGTTGCGGCATAGCATAATCATGGTCACTAAAAATATGTATCTTCGAGGTGTCACCGAACAGTTCTTGAACTGGAATAAGTATTACACGCAACTTATCCGGTTGTTTGGCTACAGGAGTTTGATTACGATTAAAGCTAGTGGCTTTGGCGTAGTTTTCATTAATCAGTTCTTCTAGACCACGTTTAGCAGCCACCATATGATTACCACTTTCGTCACGGTTTATATCACTTTCAAAACCAGTACACGACACGTTATCACATTTAACCCTTTCTTCCGCCTCTTTCATTTTGGTTTCTCGAATTTGCGCCAATCGTTTTGCTTTTTCCATGCTCCAGGTCGCCGGGACAGGATCTGGGTTGAATTTGGTCGGCTCATCATCCACAAAGTGTTTGGAGCAAATGTAGGTGTCTTTTTTTACGTTCAGCAACGTGAACTTTTCTCGTCTGCATGCTTCTACCCAGCGTTTGCATTTTTGTCGTTCACTCACTGGATTTGGGAAGCGAAAAAACGTTACTCCCTGCATATAAGGTTTGTAATGGTAGCGGGAGTCGCTATTGCATATGCCAGAAGCACAGTGTTTTGTAGCAGGCATCGTGGAAGTTGAGCCTTGGACAAATTACACTGCCTTTGGTTGAAATGTGCCGAGTTTTTGTCCAAATCGGACCTTTTCTTATTACAATGTTTACAAATAGTTAATACATGACGTTATTAGCGTTGAGCTGTGCTCCATTACGTGGTGAGTTTCTGGAGGACGGTGTTTTAAAAACTTTTGGGATTACTGAGGCCCGAGCTACAAGGCTATCGGACCCAGCAAGACACCCGCACGCTACGCATCCCGCCCTATGCTACCGAACTTTTGTAACAGGCGTATCCGAAAAAAGAAGAGGGAAAAAATGATGGCCAGAAAAAGAAATGAAAAAGAAAGAGGAAGAAATTCAAAGAGAGACACCGAGTTGCTCAACATACGAAGCAACCAGCCGAGACACAAGGAACCACCCAGTCCGCTCCCACCACACGCCTAAGGATTGCAACACGATGCTGGATCGCCCCATGAAGGCAGTCAGCGTGGCAGACTAGGCCAGGGAGCCCTTGAACCAAATTCCCAGATATTTTGCTCTGGTTACCGTTTAGAAGGAGCTGTTTGAGAAAAACAGGCCTGCCTCTCTGAAACACCAAATCCTCCGTCTTGGCAGAGAAAAAAAAATGCAATCTCCGTGCTGTTAACCTGAAGCAATTGAAGCCATACGCAGGTCTTGGGTAGATTTTAAGGCACCTTTTTTGGCGTGTTCTGTCACGGTCTTTACTGTAGGAAGGAGCAAAGCCACCTACAGTAAGGGCACGTTTATGGAACGACTCGCCTTTGCATTCTCGCAGCTAGAATTTAATCGCGACGGCAAAGGTGTCGTTGCCATGGTAACAACACTAACAGGTTTAGCTAAATCCGACACTGTTTGAGAAAATGCTTGCAATCGTAAAGTTCGTTACAATAAAATAAAGAATTCCTCCTGACGAGGCAATTTTTCCAGTCGCTTCTGAACTCACATATTGATTGTTTTCGTTGCGAGCCGGCAGAACTAAAATCGCCGCTATGTAGAAATTTCAGATGATTTCTAGCTGCGAGAATGCAAAGACAATCTTGGCAAAAGTGAGTCCTAGCAGAATAAACCCGTCCTAAAGGCCATATCAGATCGGGCGACTAAAATCTACCATTGACATAGAAGCAAGCTCAAGTTTGCTAGGTGCTGCCATCTCTACTCCAAGCGACAACATTTCAAATTAACCGACGACTGTTTAAAATTTTTCCAACCGATGACGCCACTTGGCAAACTTATCACGTCGGTATTTGTGTCGCCTTCTAGCGGAGCATTGTGGAAGGCAAAGCTGATACGGCGCCCTATATAGTTTATTAACTCAATGATACGGCCTTTACTGTAGGAGTCTCTGATTGATCATATTACTCCTAAATGTGGTCAAAATCTTTAAACAAACCGCCTCCATTCGTGTTCCTGAATATTTGGCAATTTACACAGCTATATTTTAAATTCCGTTCCTTTATTTATAAGGAAATCTACATGAATGATATTTTCTGGGCGGTGCCAAGTTTTTTTTCGCCGGAAATTGCCTTGGGTTCACGTACGCATCTGGGACCGATGGTCTCATAATCGTCCTATCCAACGCGATGCTGGGAGAAAAATCTATCTTTACGTAATGTATTAGTACAAAAATGAGTGGAGGGTTAGCTCCTAGTAAAAGTACTGTTTACATATCGAACATTCCTTTTACTTTGACGAATAATGATCTTCACAAAATATTTGAAAAATATGGGAAAGTTGTCAAGTGAGTAGTTTGACGTCAAGTTATGGTGTGTTGTAATGTAATGCATTTTGGT
>JAHWFP010019995.1:28757-49067 GCA_023313725.1 Lithobius niger
CTCCCCCCTCCGGGTCACCCGCTACCTCTTAATGATTAATTTGACCTGTAGGGATTGAAAACTATAGAAAAAACTAATGAATTAGTACTTCTGTAGTGGTGCTTACAGCTATTAAAAATGTAGCATTTCCATGTACACAAATTGCTAATCAGTTTGTCGTGTTACTGATCAAGCATTTTTTAAAGATTTTTTTTAATGGTTTTCTTTCACTAGGGTAACAGTTGTTAAAGATAAAGTCACTCGCCGAAGTAAAGGTGTTGCTTTTGTGCTTTTTTTGGAACGGGATGCGGCACATCAGGCTGTCAAGGCTCTCAACCGAAAGGAGGTTCGTTTGGCTCACTAATTCTATTGTGAAAATAAAATAATGTAGTGGGCTACACCCCTACTTTCTTGGTTTAGTTTTTTATTGCCCATTTTTAAAACAACTCAGCGTTCAGCATTTTTTTGGAAATTGTAGGAGAACACAGGGAAGTTACGGTAAAACTGTAATTATCGGCTCTGATTGGGGTCAGTCGGCACACAGATAACGAAATTCGTGTATAACTAGCGTACATGGCTCCTGATGACGTAACTAATTACTGTAATGTCAGGGTAGGCCTAATTGTTTTTTATTACTTTTACTTCACATTAATAACAGTAAGTTTAAACCATATAGCTTTTATTATCAGATAGATTAAATTTAGTTACATAAAGAAATGAAAATCTGAACATTTTAATGATTTGGGCACCATTTATTGTAGTGGAGAAGCAAAGCTCTCGCGTGGATAAGTGGGAGTTTTATTGTATTTTTAAAAATCTCTGATAAGACCCATAAAGCAAAGGATTTTAGTAATGTGTACTGATAAATGTTATTTGTTAATGTTTTAATAGGTAGAGTGTATTTTGCTAGAATATGTTGCGTTCTGCACACATAAGAAAATTTCAAAAGGCCAAAAGTGTTTAAACTAACGTGTAGCTAGTTTTCACTAATCTTCCACAACTATTACGAAGTGGTATGGAAATCAACTCTGTTTACTCTTCTCTGCTTTGCAAATTGTGTGTTGGCATGACCAACGATTTGCTCAAACCTTGTAAAAAAAATTTTTTTTTCCCCCCCCCCCCCCCAACCCCCTTTTTATTCTGGATGAATTCATCTTCAGAAATTGCACTCTTACTTTTTCATTTTTGACTTCAGAAAGTGAACCATTTTACCATTGTTATCTTGTCATAGTCAATGTCCAATACTGAATACGTCTTGCACGACGCAGTGCATTTCTGATTTATGCATTTACAAACTATACAATTTCTTTTGACTCCAGTATAGGGTTGTAAAAATCTGATTAATTGGCTAAACGTTTATCGCAAGTCAAAAAAAACGATTAACGATTTATCCCCACCGCCCCCCAGAAATTGTTTGTTTTGTTTTTCTCAGTTTAATCCTTTCGGGTCCAATGCCACTTCATCGTTTCGTCCTAAAACTCACTTCGCGTGACGTCACTTGAGGCTGGGCCCCAATGCATGCAAGGGTCACGTTCTACGAACGAACGCGTTGGCGATAGCGATACTGAAGGATTTTCAAAACGTAAGCTGAAACAGAAAAGTTTATGGAGGAATAAAGGTATTGACGTAGCAGTTCACGACGTCGTTTATTGCAGGCAGGGACACGGGGATCAACAGCTTTCGAACACGACCAAGAAAGCAGCAGATTTTACTGGAACTTGGATGTCCTGTATTAAATTTAGTTGTATCAGTTTATAACTGCTGCAGCTTGGAAATTAATAAGTGTAACACGAATTTCTTCTTCCTAGCCTTACAGTACTTTGTGTAACTTGTAAATCAGACATCATCTGGAAAGTCAACGATAACTTAAGAGATTGGATACGGAATGGGTTCCTTATCGAGTGGGTTTACTATGTGAAAGGTAGTGTTCTTATTGCTTTCTGAACTAAGGTTGCAAAATTGAAATTGATCAATATTTTAAAGTAGGTTCGGTTTGTATTAAACGATAATTACTAAACGTTTAATCATCAAGAAGACGATTACTGTTTAAACGATTAATCGACACAACCCTACTCCAGTATTGTTGCAGTAAAAGGTGGTATGTAGCCTTTATAAATCTCAGCCTAATGCCCCAAACCCTTCATCTCTAGCTTATACGGTTCCAGAGATATCCCTATTTGAGTATCATTCGTATTGCTAGTTGCCGTTTTGGCGACTCGAGTTAAATTCCAAGTTGCCAGCTGTTGATTTCCATTAGTCACGAGTGGTGGCAGACATGGGAGAGCGTTGTTTGCTTCTCATTAATAAAAGCATTTTCGAGGTGAATCATTTTTTCCGCCTGTAACACCAGTAAAAGTAAATCTGCAAAGTGTAAATAGTGATACGGTATTGTGAACAGTGGGAAGTGTTATAAAATTATGCTTATGCTCTTAATGAGTTTCCCTACTACCCTAATGAGCTTACTACTCGCATACCGCTGTATGACAGTTATCTTGTTGGAGGAGATAGAAAAGTAGAGAGATTCTAAATAAAGGCTAAACCTTTTATCCGTTAGCGCTACTGTAACCACGGTGTGCACAAACCATCAAAGAGATTTATCAAAAAGTAACTCTCAGTGCCAAACAGGATACCAAATAATGTGCCAAATAATATGCTCACAGCGCCTTCGAAAATAAACTACACTGTACTTTATTTTTTGCTGACTCTTGCTGAAAGCAAGGGTGGAACTAACGGAAGGGTCGTGGGGGCGGCAGCCCCTTCAAGGCAAGTAAACTCGGAAAAACCTCCGAAATTATTGAAATAAATACAGTTGAATTATATCAAAAATGCACAAAATTCAGAAAAATCGTTCTGCTGCTCCCTCCAAGGCTTGATTGTGGATACTCTCTTGGCTGAAAGTAATCCAATCATGCTTAAGCTAATTCAACCAAAATTTACTTTCGTGGCTTGCATACCTACGGTAAATATAAAATGAATGCAGCACGAGTTTCTTTCTTACTGTAGGGCCATAATTTAATCCCACAAGATTGTGCCGTGATAACAAAGTTAGATCATAGTCCAGCATTGGGTACTATAACAAGATTGAATGTGGCGCACTCTTTTTGTTGCATGCGAAACATAGTCAAAGTTCGTACAACTTGGAACTAGACATATTTAGTACTCTATTTTGTATCTTTTACTATCCCCCTTCCCCCTTGCCCCTAATGCAAATTATGTGGCATCCAGACGTTGGAATGGTGGCCATCCATCTCAAATTTGAAGCCCCGATAACATTGAATAAAACCTGAGAATCACTGCCACCTGAACCTCCCTAACACTTGACAAAAAAAATGACTCGGTAGCTTCAATCATTTTTGGTCATTGTAAGATTTAGTTTTTTGTTAAGATCTTAAAACAAACATTAAAGTGTTCTTTTTTCCTTCTTCTGGTTGTTTGCAGATGTTTGGACGAACGCTGAAGTGTAGCATTGCCGTGGATAATGGTCGGACGACCGAGTTCATCAGACGAAAGAACTATGTGGATAAATCACGCTGTTTTGAGTGTGGGGTTAGTTATTGTTTTAATCTTCTTTTGGGGTTCTTTTTCAATTATTCAAACTATGTGGGACCAGATGCTGTTCGGATAATTTATATAAACACTTTTTCAGTGGAATTCTTTTGTTGTGGAGCTGTGCTTTAACTTACTAGGTGATTTCAAGAACATTTTGGATCAAACTGGTTTCAGAAATGGACTAAAGAGCTCAATTTCTCTTTCATGTCTGAACGCCGTCAAATTTGTGAAATTTTCTTCCAGCATCAATGCAAATGTTAAAAACTGAACGTTGGGGGAGTTTGACTTTTTGTTGCCAGAAATTAAACCTGATTTCGACCACTGGCAAACCAAAACAAACCACATAGAAATTTAAGCATTCTGACTGCAAAAACTTAACTGACAGAGCTAAACTTTTATTTCGAACATTTACAGATAACATAAATCAGTTTGTTTCAAAGTTAGGGAGGACCTAAAATCAAGCTGAAAACCTCAAACTCCTTTACAGACAGTACTTGACTTAACAAAACCACCAAATTAAGCCAGGAAAACTATCGATTTCTGAAAGCAGTTTGGGACCACCAAAACACAGTACACTCGACAGAGCAATAATCCAAACATCCAAACGACAGGCAAGATTCCAACGAACTAATCACCACTTGCTTGTACACGTTTATTGTATAGATGTTTCTATTCATAAACTCATTTTTTGATCCTTTTCTCCAAACATGTTTGCTGAGAGGAAGTGGTGGCGCATTCACTTATGAGGGCTCAATATTGGGCAGCTGCAACATTGAGCAGAGGAGGTTGAATTGACATTTCGGTAACGGTTATTGCTCTGAAAATTCATCTCGTATGATTCGATTGTTCAGGAAACAAAAACGCACCATTTCCGACAGAATACTTGCCACTATCCTTGCAAATTTTTGACAGACCGAATCACTCTTCTACATCATCAGGCACTACTGCATATTTCTCTAAAACTTTTTTCTAAATCGTCGTCGGCATCACTTTTTGAAAACGGCCTCTCTTCAAAAATTGATTGCTACGATGACGACGTAGAAAAAGGTTTTTGCGATAGTAGTGCCTGATGAAGATAAGACAAGTGATTTGGTGTGTCGAAAATTTGCGAAGCTACTGGTAAAGTTACGCTACTGGCTGAAATTGTACGTTTTTGTTTCCTGAACAATCGAATAAGAGGAGGTTCAGTTTGTGGATTTTGATCCCACTCAAGATAGAGGTTATCAATTAAATCCAGGCCCCGATTGATCCCTCAGTCGTTTTGAAAGGTAATGTCTCTTTAACTCAACAGATACTTTTGAAACACTCCGTTGAGCTTGCTCAGTTTTCTGTGTATTGGAGGTACCAAACTGTCTCCAACAAGCGACACGTTTTCTAGTTTATTTGGTGATTTTGGAAGGTACAAACGGTGACTAATTCGTTGTTCACCGAACAGCATCCATTTTTTTTGTGCATAAGGCCGATAAGAGTGATACAGCGAACTAAGTGTAAGAGAAGTATTACTGACCTGTCATCTGGGAAAAACTACAATTTGTTGAGTATCCGAGCAAAACTACAATGCTTAGTCGATGCATTATCTGATCTCTTAAAGACTTGTTTAAAAAAAAATGTTTCTCGCATGAGTCCCAAATTAATTTTGATAAATATGGATCATTTACCAACCGTATTTGTTTCGCCCTTGTCATGAGTATGGATGTTTTTTTTTAATTTTCATTCACTTATAATTGGAGTTTTTAAAAATTACCTCCACTAAGACCTCCTTCAAGACCTCCACTAAAGTAGATTGGGTTTAAAGTTGAAAGTCCTTGGCCTTGTTATTTTTTCGTTGCTGTTTTGCGAACTTAATCAAATTTCCATCATCTAGCCAGTTTACGTTTGATAAAAAGACAAATAAAAACCTTTAATGGTACATTTCTCATTTTGATTTTGTTATTGTTGCAGGAAGAAGGTCATTTGAGCTATGGCTGTCCGCACAATGCATTAGGAGAAAGGGAACCACCACCCAAAAAAGAGAGAAAGAAACGGAAACGGGACGAAGAGTAAGCTTTTTTTGTACTTTTTTGTCTGGGGTACAGCCTTGTATTGATAGTTTTGTACAATACATACTGTTTTACATTACATAACCATCCTAAACATGCTAGTTTGTTTTACATTGTTTCCCGTCGGTATCGTATTGAGTCTAAGGTCTTTATTGTCAAGATTGGAGTGCATGGTAGTTGGAAGCATTTGCAGTAGGTGATAGATAAAGTATTTGAATTGAAACACCTTTCATTGCTAGTTATTATATTTCTTGCCTATCTTTGTTTTCGCACCAGAACCAGTGCTAGCCAATTTAAACGCCTCATCGCATAATTTTGCGTTTTCTTTTGCCACCCTGGAAGTAATGTGATTCTTTTAGAGAGATCACATTTTGTTTTTGAGGTTAGAAAATTAATTCATTGTAGTGACCAAGTTTTAAAAGTAGGCAGCTGAAATAGTAAGGGGGGGGGGGGGGGGCCCAAGGGTTTTGGCCTCAGGGGCCCACCCTCCCATATTTTTTGTTTTCATGCTCCTGATCACAGTTTCAATATCTAATTTGACGAACATCTGTTGATGCCGTATTAACGACGGGGAAAGGCTAATTTCTTAGTTAAGAGAAAACAGCATTGGCACCCACAAATACAGCAAACTCTGTGTAATTTTCATTTTATTTTCAAAGCTTATTCATTAGCTAAAAAGAAGTAAAACACTCAGCCAAGAAAAATGACAGATGATTATAAAATTTAAGGAGTATTTATATTTGAAGTTGAGGCTTCATGGCATTGAAGGCCCTGGAATTTGGGAAAAATTTAATTTTTATCCATCAAAGGTGCTTGAATCAGCTTCGAGAATTGCCTTAAATTATTTAAATAGTGGACTTGTTTTGGTTTCGGAAAAAACAAATAATTGTAATATGCAATTAAGTTTAAAATCACAGTGGCGTTATCTAGCGGTAGTGATGTTGTATATTGTTAACCTTGCTCCCATATGCATGAGGACGTACCAAATTTTCACTCAATAATTACGGAGGCCGTGGCTTGTTTGTTTCGTTAAAAGAAATGATGTTGTTGAGCATTCCTTCACCTAATGCAAGCAAGTGCTAGACAGTACTAGATATTGCCAGATTCTGCATACTTTCAATCGGTGATAGTGCCACTTTAAATCTGTAAGCCTAAAACTGATTTCTGCAAGCTGTATGTTGTTTTGTCTCCAGCGCATGTGTTAATTGCATAGTCCAAGCAAACGGGGCGTCATGTTGCTAGGCCTATCCGTAGCTTTCCATCAAAATTGGACGAAAGCAAAACGAAAGTCGGCTAACAAGGAAAAAAAGAACGAAACCAACTGTCAAAAACTGGTGAGCTGTGACGCACAAAAGGCTGCTCAAAGATTTGGGAAGACTTTGTTTTAAAAACAAAGGGTTTTTATTTTTAATTTTTTGAAAAAGATTCTTGAATGTGGTTGTTGAGTTCATGAAAGTCATTGGACTATTTTCCACTTGGATTTCTTTCCCAGTTTTCCAACTGGTCACCCGGCTTTTCAACAATGAGTCAGGTTGGTCACCATTCATTGCTTCAGAAACCTGCATTAGCCAGTCACTAAAAAGGAATGAGGCCATTGCCAGCATGAACCTGCAGGCTATGCCGATTACCGGTGTATTAAATTCCTTATAAGCAATGCAGTGATGCCTACTATGATGTTTAATCAAAATAAATATAATTTTCAGCAAAAAGAAAGATGCAGCGTTTAAAAGAACGGATGAATCTTTTTTACCTTTTACTCTTTACCTATTTTATCAAGATAAAAGTGGACTCTTGCTCGAGCTACAGAAAACCAATGTGGTGTGGCTAGTAAAAATATCTACTAGTGCAGGCAGCTGGAATCCTTCACCATCGCTAAATTCAGCCTAAAACATCAATCATAACTATCATGAAACAATGGCACAAATTTGTTGAAAGTTTCAGTCTTAACAAGGGCGAAACAAATACGGTCTTAAAGTTTCAGCTATTTAAAAAGTAGGCTAGGAATTGTGTGATTGCCTTTTGTTGGTTAGAAGATGACTTACTACGTGTTGCAGAAAACAGTTTTACGTATTGTGTGGTGGATTTGAGTATAAATCTGGTTTGACATGTGTTTACTTTTGTGGTTTTGGTGGAAAACTGTAGTGTGGGAATGCTGTGTGTAGAGGTAACACTTTTTTTTTACAGTGTCTTTCTCCAGAACCCTTAGCTGAGAGCAACAACTCTCAGGGTTTTCTCTAAAGGGGCAATGAGTCAGGAAAAAGTACAAAATGTCAGGAAAAAGTCAGGAATTTTCAACATGTTTTTTTTTTGGTAGACACCCTGAATACTGTTGTCGTATTGGAGCAAATCTTAACTTGTCCCTCCGTGTGGTAGAAAAATTGTAATTTCGTAGAAATATATACAGTGCCGTACCATATAAAGAAACTAAATTAGCAATAAATGTCAGAAGCAAAGTAAATCCTTGACAGATCACAATGTTAGCTCCAATTGTGTTCTTGATAGTTAAAAAGAAGGGTTATTTTGTGAAATTAAATCTTTTGGTACAAATTACCTGATATGTGTATTAATGTCGTACATAAACTTTTCTTTGTTTTGTTGTTGGTTGCATTGCTTACACCCATTCCCATTTTTTTTGTAGTGTACCATACAAAGACGAGGAACAAGAAGACGAAGAACACGAAGACACTGATGAAGGAGAAGATCCTGCATTGGACACCTTAAGTGCAGCCATTCAATACCAGGTGTGTTAATGTTTTTACCGGGCTAATGATATTGTATCGGCTATAAAGATTTTGTTTTTTTCTCTTACTGGTCGACCTCAAAACTTCGTTGATGATGGCATACAAGAGGAAGGGGGTTAAAAATACAATACTAGGCCATGCAAAGTTAATTGTTTGGTTTACAGGCGCGTGTAGGTGCTTTAAATTATCGCGGGTCAAAACTTTTTATGTGCATCTTGGTTCACCCTCTAAAAATCACGTTTTTGCCAAATGTCCGTTTTTGACATTCCAGTACCATTTTAACAGGATCGAAACGAGCTTTCCAATGGTGCCAATTTCAAACCTCTAGTTCATACCACTAAGAATTTATGTGACAAACACTAAAAAACTCTTGACTACTAGTTGACATAAATAACATATTAGCAATATTATATATTTTTAGGCTGACTGCACTCTTTTTCGGCTTTGAGCTAGGTACATGTCAAAGAAATGTGGTCAGTTAAATAAAATAAAAAATAAAATAAAATGCTTGGTTGCCTGGTGCTTCAATTTGCAACCTCGCCCATAAACCAAACAGTTTTTTTTTTTTTGCGTGGCCTTACACAACCTTTGATCCATTATTAAAATAACACCGCAATTTCGCTTAAATTCACAACATGAAAAGAATGGGGAGCTTTTGATGAACATCCAAGGCTCAGCTTTCCCCAAAGTTGCACACTTAGTTGGAAGAGAATTCGACGACCAGTTGAACCGTCAATGGGATCTCACAAGCGCACAGCCCAATAAATACGGGAAACACGGTTGTTGTTGACACTTAGTGTATTGTGGTGCTGGTTAAAGAAAATGCTCAAAGTGTTGATTTTGATACTCCATCACCTCAACTCCTACCCTCCCCTTCTCACAGAAAATTATCATTTTCGAATAGTATGGCGCAGAAAATGGAAGAATTTGCTACCTTCATATTCCAGGCAACTGGAACATTCTAGTGGACAAATTGTCCAGATGGTCATCAATCCCTACGACGGAATGGACCCTACACCAGTCGTATGCAGTAGATTCCTGCTCTTGCTTTGGGGAATTCCGTAGTGTGATCTATTTCCACGAGGTCCAATCCCTGACATTCCTAATTTGTCACTCAATTCTCGGACCCATCGGCATGTGCAATAGACACCTTGACAACCTCTTGTAAAGGAATGTTCTGCTACCAATTATCCGTTCGCCCTTTTTCCTTTACTCAAGTTGTTATATGTCAGGAAAGATTTCTTGAAAAATTGGAAAATTGAAATATTTCTGGGACACCTTGGAAAAATTGCTTAAATAGTGAAGCGTTGTAGTTTAGCTTTTCCCTTCCATGCAGAATCTTTGTGGGTATAGCTCAGCCCAAGGTCATCTTTTGTCTCATTCACATGAATGCAGAGTCGGACTGGGTAGCAAAGGGCCCCTGTGCCATTTAGAGAAATGATGGAGGAAGGGAGCCTCACATTTTACCAGGAATTCAACTCTGACGGGTCTAGAGAGCGCTCTAAGGCCCCAGCATTGTCCTGGGAAGAGCCCAAGAATCTTGCTTATTTTGATATTCTACTGGCTTTGACGTGCGTCAACACATGTATTGCCCTATATTTCAAGGAATGATTGTTTCCTTTTTTTTGGGGGGGGGGGGTTAACAAAAGTGTTGAAAATACAAGTAAGGGGAAGGAAAACTAGACAACGAAATTTGTGCCTAAAGGGAAGGGCAACAGCAGAAAAGATTTCATTTTTTTTTGGTAATTGGTAACACAGCAGGATGCCCATGGGGTGCCAAAAGTGTGGTAACCAAAGGGCGCCTGTGCCAATGGCACAGTGGGAGTATGACCAGTCCGAACCTGCATGAATGACTTGTTGTTACCATGGTGATGGTGGTGTGTGAGCCAACTAATAGCCAATGGATAGCCTTCAACTTGTAGCTTGTTGATGCTTGCATACTGGCTGCTCCTTTTTGCCTTGTTTGTTGATTACTTACACAGGCTTCCTTGTGAAAGAATAAATTAGTGTACTCATTACCCAGCTGCATATAAAGGTTCGGGGTTCGACCTGGTTGCTAAAAAAATTGATTAAACAGCTAAAAGGTAGTTAAGTGGTTCTCAAGAGTGCACTAATGGGTTTTTCTTAGTGCATGAAACTTTTTATGACATTGTCTAAAAAAAAATTTCCTATCACACATCAGTGCTTTTACAAAAAAAACTTTCTGGAGCCGATGACCACATCAGCGCTTTGCTCCATTCACATGATTGTTGTGAAACGAATCTAAGGGCCATTCAGAGGCATGTCACAGCTAAAAACTTGGTCTAAATAATGACTTTCATCAAATGTGAAACTTTTGCATGCTACTCTTGGCATTAAACATATATATTGTACTCCACAGCAAAATGTAAGCTACGGATTTTGTTTCGATGTACAAAAAAAAAGCAAAAAAAAATGGCCATCACCTGCATATGAAAAATCACAAATAAAAAGTAAAAATAAACCACTAGCACACATCAATTTATTTAGTACCACTCCTGATAATTACTTAATTAATTGGGATGCAAAATGAAACTTGTATAGCAGATTCAAAATTTTGATTAGTAGTTCCTGTTTCATTTATTTTTTTATTTTAATTAATTATTATATTGAATAGATAGACACTGTTTAAATGATTCAACTTTCAACTTAATTTAGGTTTTGTTATTGCTGAAAGAAAAGAAAAAAGTATATTTTTCCAGGTTTTCTGGAAATATTTTTGGAAATTTCATCCTATTTCTCCTAAAAATGGCAGCATCCAAAGACTGCCCCCTAGAATGGCAGCTTTCATGCTAATATCCCGAGAGTACCTTGTGTAACCACTCTAGAGCGACCGATAAATTTTCTGAGACGACTTCGTCCTCATCCAGTCGTTATGACCCAGAGGAGTGGGTAGAATACACCGTTCTCGACACTGGAAGCCTTACAACTTCTCGTGTGGCTGCTGTCATAGAACTCCTTAACAGGTATCGGTCGATATGATTTTTTACTGTATCTGATACCTATGAAGAGTAAACTGATAGATCCGATACGATACGATACCGATGTTGATGCCGTCAATTAAAAAAAAAAAAATTAAAATTTAATTTTCATACAAATGCAACTTCTGTTTCTGGTTTTGCATGGGTTCCAACTGCCGATAAAAAGCTAAAAAGCTCTTTGCAGCAATAACAGCATTTTTACTCTTATTCCTACTTACAGATTCAGTTCTTCATTTTCTAGTTAGATTTTAAGTTGGTTGATGTAAAACTATGAGTGGCAGAACTGTCACGTGGTACATTCGCATTACAAACTGAGCAAATAGCTTTGCTTTTCTCACTTGGCTGTTGTTTTTGCCACACTTTGTGTCAGTTTTGTGGGGAAAACGGTTGTATTTCTTGGCGTAACGAATATCTGTTCGGAAGCCTTACAGAGGTCCGATACCGATACGGCAAAAATACCGATAAATACTGAATATACCGTACCGATATCAATATCGGACTATTCCTACTCCTTAAAGCATGGAGGCCCTTCATCAGTAGTTGATAGTTGCATCCTCAAGATCCTATGTAGCAGTACTTCTTCCTGGGAAAATGAGGTATGTGGTTTCGTTGGCGTAAGATTAGTCCAATGGTACCCTCTGTAGGCCAGTTGAGTTCCTGGCCTGTTTGCTTCGCGTCTAAATATATTCATCAAAGTTTACTGATTTGCTATTAATTCTGTTCTACGAGCAACTGTCTTGTCTTATCTCGAAGGTCTCTGGATTACCGGCCAGATAAAAACCTTGGGAGGGGGTTACACAGACCAGCCGTCCGGAAAATGTTCCAAGCCTAGGATCTCCCTTTTGTTCTGTCTTCCCTTCTGAGGGACGCTACGAGACCTTAACCACAACGTCCCTTAGCATCTGGCTGACACAGCTTACCTCAACTTTGTAAAGTCATATTTTTTGGTATTGCTTCATCTTCGAGCCTTCTTTGGAACTAAGACTCAATGATCTGGTGAGATGTCAAGCCTATTGTTATACCTGCGCTCTCCCCAATGTTATGAAAAGAGCCATTTCATTGTTCAGTCTGAGCTCTTTGGTACTGCATTGAAGCGACCAAAGACTGAACTGAGAAGTAGAGAACAGTCCTTTTCAACCCCTACTGGAACAGGTTTGGGTCTGTTTCTCTGGCATTGATTTTTCTCTCTGGCTGTGTGATGTAGCTGTTTTCGCCTATGAAAACGTTGGATCATTCTACAGATTACTGCCCACGATGTGTGTGTCTTTCCCGCATCTTGGGCTGCGTATAAATGAAGACTTCTATGATACAATCGTGCAAGTGGCATGTTGGCGTTCGGGGACATCACCAAACACTGTATCCGAGACATAACTGTACAGGCTGAAGGTCTGTCCTCTCTTGGCCCGCTAGTGGTTCACCATGGAGTTTACACTCTTCAGCCTTCTATGTAGGGATCGACCACATAGCATTTTACCGGATCCGGATCGGTCCCGGATAATTTGATGCTAGTGCCGGATCGGTTCCAGACAAAAAATGATGAAATAAAGTTGTTTATTTTTCCCATTTGTAAGTTGCAGATGGTATTAATTTCCTTTTTGCTTTACATTAGTTTCTTGCATTAAACACTTGAAAGTCTTACGCTATTAAGAGTACAGTACAAGTGCTTATAGGCTACAACACTCTATTGGTTTGGCAATATTGCTAAATTCTGGAATTTTTTTTTAAACAATCAAACAAAGCACTCACTAGTGTAATCAATCAGAAAACATTTTTCTAAATTAAGGATTTTCTCATTGATTAGCCTAGCCTACTGCTTCATTTTGAAAAAGAATTTGCAAAATTTTGCAACATTTGTGAAAACGTATAAGATATGCATTTATATTACATTAAAATGATTGAATTTTAGTTACATAAAAAAATTATTAATTTTAATTAGTGTATCCTGCAGACAATTGTTCAGCATCGAAATTAAAAAATAACGTCGGACTAGACTATAAGGAACTACTTAACATTTCTATGTATTCGACGTTACAAAAAAAAATCAATACAGAAAAAATTATATACTTTTTATATATTGGGTATATATTGTTTAATGCAGGGTTTGATTATACGTAACTTTTAGAGGGTGGACCCACTAGTTGAACGCGTTTGAGCTATAGCACAGCTATTTCCAGTGGTAAAGTATAAATGAGTGAGATTAAGTTGATGACTTTTTTGCTCCTAAACCAATCCCCGTGGTTTTTCAAAACCAACAAAAAGGTTTGTTTCAACTAGCGAGTAGTTTTTAACGAAATTAATGAATAATTATGAAATATCTGATCATTCAATCTTTGCTGAATATTAAAATACACATTATTAAAACAAAACGATAAATTCTTACCAGATTACCAAAGACTAGGGTAGCTGACGTTGTTGCGTTGAAACCAAAACAATGGCATGCTTTACAATGATCGCTTGTGGTGGTGCTCTCCGTCTGATAACAAACGTTGCCATTTTCAGTCGCATTGTCGATTGTACTGGTAGGTAAATGCGCTTTAAAAAAATTTACACAATTGGAGCGGTCCGGCTTACGTCTGATGATGAGTACTCGTTCATTTGTTAGTCCAATTTTGTGTCGATTCATCAGCAAAATCAAAAGCCAATGAGATGCGAGAATCAGTAAAATGGCATGAAATGGGAGCAGAGACGTCAGACGCGTTTGTGGTATGATAAGCAGCTTCCAAAATCTCACACGGTTTCTCGCGGTAAAGCGTAATATTAGGTGGTTCCACCCTATCAAAGCTACGTATAATCCAAGCTCCCTGGTTTAATGCTTAGTGAAGCTAACATGCCTGAAGATCTTTGCTTTCTGGAAATATTCTTTTATTATTTATTTATAAAAATATAAATAAAATATTTTTTAATTTTTAATTTATTAACGCAAAAGATTCAGTTTAATTTAAAAGTTTTAACTAAGTTTAAAAAGAAATTAGTTACTTTTATTTTTATGGAAAAGTACCATCATGCATTGCACTGTTCAATTCAAAGATGGCTGCTCATGGTGGTTCGATTGCTCTAAAACGCTACTCAACAAAGACCAACAACGTTATAATAATAAAGTCTAGGCTTCCTTAAACAGTCAGCAATCAACTGTAACAGTATTCTGTTCCAGTAATCACCGTTCTTCCTTGGATTTTACGATTTTTTTGGTGCAGATTACTCCCACAAACTTAACAGATTTAATAGGTAGGTGGCCATTCAAAACGTGATACTCCTGCTGTTGCTAAGGCTACTAAACGTTAGGCTTATTGGTCACAGACTACAACGATGGTGATTATTGAACAACTTTAAAGTGCTTGTACTGTATTAATAACATCAAAAAAATATTTCGGAAGCGGTAAACGATGCTGTAATGGAAGAATAACCCGTGGATGTTATCATTTCAAGGTCTCCTGCGTTCTGCAAGTTGAATATTTTCGTAAGCGCATTTATATAGTTGAACTTCGCAATTTCTTTAAATTATAAAAAAAGGAATATGGTGGTCCCAACTAGCCTATATTTTTCTACAATAATTAACAGTATAATGTAATTCGTCTACAATTTTTATACTCTTAGACCGCTTATTGATTTTATTAAGGAGAAAAGAAAAAAATGAAGTTCGTTATTTGTGTAGGATCCGGTCGGATCCGGTTGAAAAAATTACCGTATCTAGATCTCGCCGAATACTGCATTATCCGGTGCTGGATCCGGATATATCCGGACTCGGTCGATCCCTACTTCCATGTGATACGCCGGAGAGAACGACGCCACACCCTGTATACATCAGTGTTGAAGTCTGAGTTAAATGTTATTGTGGAGATAATTGAGAAATAACCACACATTTTCTTACATGGTTAAGTGGGTGCATTGGTTTTTATTTCTAAATACCTACACAACCTACCCGTCTTGCCTATCCAGTCATGTCGGCATGCCCATGTGCATGACAACGTGATGCGTTTCCAGAATTCTTTGACGTTGCCTCCGGGTTGGATTAAAACTTTTGATTGTTCTCTAACCTCCTGGGACCCTAACTAACACGGAACATTTATTCTGCAGTCCTGTATGATGGTACTCAGTCTCAAGATTTGAATCGGCGTTCAATTAGCTTGGAAACAAAGATGCTAACAACCTTATTTAAATACCGTAACCAGCGGTAATAGTGGTGAGAACTTTCGTAAGTAGTAAACTATACTTGAGTTTTCGAAGAATCTTCGTAAGTAGTAAACTATACTTGAGTTTTCGAAGAATCAACCGTTCTTCGGAAGTACCACTAAACAAACTTGAAAAGTGTTCGATCAGAGATCAGTAGTCTAGACGCGCATGCTTGGCATTTGAACTTTTATTGCTCCTGTTGCTACAGCATGTGATCGAATGCTTTTCAAGTTTGTTTAGTGGTACTTCCAAAGAGGAAGAACGGTGACTCACGCATCACCTACCTGGATTTGACAGTTGAGCGGGCTAAAATCGTCTCTCTGGGATGTTCTCACAATTTGAAATGGACAAGACATCGTGATTTCCTCCCTCTCGTTTTCCAGGGTTGATCCCCATTTAATTCCCATGACGGTTGTCCCGTTTGCCGGCTCAATGGCGATAGATACTGCCGACAACAACTGACACCGCCGTCCAGCGTCTGACCAACCAGTCTTTTCTTTCGCCACGGCGACGGCGGCTGCTATCGCCGGCCTTCTCCATCGCAGCTGGTCCAACTGTCATCTGTCCGTGTTCATAGCTGAATGGGCTACTAGACCATGGACGCCTTTCACTGTTCGAAGTGGTGAAGACATCGTGGCTCCCTCCCGGTCGTTTCACGGGGTTAATCCTCACTCCAGACGGCACGAAAGACACAATGATTAACATGCACAACAGAGCTGACCGCGGGATCGCTGTTTTCGCTGGACTTCCGCCCAGTGCTCCCTTTCTCCGGCTTTTTATCCCAGATCACTGTCTGGAACATCCAAGACAACGTGGCTCCCTCCCTGTCATTTCCAAGGATCGATCCACATTCAAGATGGCACGAAAGGCACTCTTTGATTGACGTGCTCGTCCTCAACAGTGCCTACCGGGATCTCTTCTTTAGCCAGACTTCTGCCCAGTGCTCTGTTTCGCCGGCTTTTCATCCTGGTTCACCATCTGCAACATTCAAGACATCGTGGCTCCCTCCTTGTCGTTTCCCAGGGTCTTACCACACCAAGCAACCAGCTCGCTGGCATTTTTGAAACAGGACGTATTTACCTGTCTCGCTAGGACCGGCTCACTCATCTGCTCAACCAACTGCTCAACCAAAGTTGACAGTCACATCAAGAAGAACCTCCGGGGCTGTATGGCTCCCTCCCTGTTGCTTCCCAGTGTTGTTCCATGGGCCCCCCCCCCCCCCAACAAAAAAAAAAAACAATGGGAGGAGGACTGAACCACCACCTGCTAATGCAAGAACAGACTCAAAATCAATCCTCCATTTCCCTGGCCATGGGTGATCAAAGGTGGAAATCTAACACAAGCAGGAAAAGCCAGTCCTGACGATCGTCAGGGCTACAATGAATCTCAGCTTGACTCGCTGAACCCATTCCGGATTCCTCTTCGCACCACAAAACCAATCCACCCATCAAGGAAGGGGCCGACAACACATCGAGAATCTGCTCACCTTTGGAAATGCAGACCAAGATTTATACATCCAGCCACCATGGTTTCCCTGCAATTTCCCAGGGATGACCCACAGTGTACAAAGAAAATGGAAAGCAACAAGAAGTCGGACTCTTCACTCATCAGTCAATCATGTTAGGTGCTTAACGCATTAGTTCCGTGCAAAGAATCATCACCAACGAACACAAGATTTGCCTTCATGCCCATCTTTTTGGAATGATCGCAATGACAGCAAAGAATCAACTCGCAACAAAGTCAAGCAGAGCCATGGAATCAGCACTTTTCGATCTGCAGTCATACTTTCTTACTTCTGGAACTTCCCACCAAACGAAAGACACAAGCAACTTCAAAGCAAGCACCAAGGCGCCCTAAAGGATGTCTCCATCCGGAAGACCACCTCTTCACCCACCAGGCCCTCTACCAGTCATCCGACGTCGTCGTCCCTTTGCATCCCCTGGACCTTAATGACCTTCGATCAAGCCAATCCGCATGCTCTCGAAGCATCTGCATCACTGCAGGATTCTGCTACCACGTCTTCGCCAGGTCACACCCGGACAATCTGTAACATCGTCCCGTTCATCCGCCTTCACTCGAGAACAGCCTTTACGCTGTGTAAGAATCAATCGACATGCTTAAACACAAGCTGCAGAAGCACAACTATGCAATTGCACGCACTTCACCCGCCTCGCCGCTCAACCTATCATCTCACTCCCAGCGGCATCCCTCGGGGCCAACCAGCAACTCCAACGAACCTCTCTTGCCCGTGTACACTCACCAGCCATTGGATGACGCCACGAGTAACATCCTTCTCAAGTTGGGGAAACCCTTCCATCGCCTCAACAGTACCCCACCACACATGGGGTCGCAGCTGCAACATGCAAAGCAAGCCACAAACAATCTCATCCATCCTGGCCTTTCCCCGTAAAGGAACACCGGCCCTCTCCAGTGAAAACTTCTGCCCAGTGCTCTCCCTTTTTGCCGGCCTCCACACAGTCCTCCTGGCCATTGACGCACTATCGCCCCTTCACCAGGATTAAGTGATTAATACAACCTTGACTCCACCCCAACCTCGCATTGAAAGACGGGTCTCTGCCTGTTCTTTTCGTTCACTCATCACAACCTTCTAGTGATCGCCACAAATGAATGAGATGTCGCTTGTCACACCACTTCGAAGAAAGCTTTCAAATAAAGTGGACTCTTCCACCAATCCTTTTTCGAACCTCCTCAAACAGTGGAAGACATAAACCCTGACTGCTGTCTCCACAAGCTAGCCACTCCGAAGCCTTGTCAACAAGATTCAATTTTGGCCTGCACATCTACAGCCCCAAACATTGGGCCTTCCTCTGCCAATCAGCCACACAGCCATGGATCCTTGGCGCCATAGCAGTATTCTCCTAAGCAAAAGGCGAACCAAACCGTTGCAACTCCACACCAATGGCGAAAACTTCGACAGGCACCATCACAATCTGGATCAAAGATGTTATCCTGAGTGCGTTCGAAGACAAGAACATCAATAACTACAACATCAAAGTTACGGCACATAAACGGAGGGCAATCTCCAAGTAATGGGCCTCCCACAACAGCTTCCCAGTTCCTGAGATTCTGACAACAGCATCATGGAGAAACATTTCCGTCCAAATCTCACTACTTCAGGGAGATGACGAAGCAAGCCAACGGACTACATCGTCTGGGCCACTGGTCTCAACACCATTCCAAAATATAAGGTTTTCACTGCCATGTCAAAAATGGATTTTGAAAGAACCCTTTGGAAATTCAGGCACATGAACTCAAGCTTCTTCTCAACTGGAATCACCACCACATAGACTCGACCCCACCGAGGAAACCTGCGGCTAAACACTGAACATCCTAAAGGATAAGAAGAACTTTTTCTTAAGACTCGTCTTAATTAAATTTAATCTCGTATGAACACTACAATGGCTCGATCCCAGGAACAAGAAGTTTGCCAAATCCGTTCAAAACAGGAACACAAACTTTAAACATTGGCTGAATCCACCTTGAAAACTTCACCCAAAACATCAAAACAAAAATTAATAAATGCGTGTAAAAAGAAAAATACATCAAACCTGCTGTCCTTCCAACAACTAGAAAGAGTAGGGTCAGGTTTCCTCGACGCATTATTATGACCCAAGCTTCTACAAAACCATTACTTCTCAAGTAGATGAAAGCAATTCTTTCATCAAAATGGAAATTGGTAAACGAAGAACAATCAACAATCAACTCGTCGTCAATGTTTAATCAACAATCATCAGACATCGCATCTAAGATGACCAATCAACACGGGTGATCACCCTTCAATCAACAAGAAATCCTGTCTGTCCCCACCTAAGACATTAACAAGTTGGACAACATCAGCAACGCAGATGAAGGAAGAAGACTGCAAGACCACCCCGGGATCCACATCATAAAGAGAGGTTAATCTTGGTTTCGTTTTTCCCCATTTCTTGTGACGAATACGAACCCCTCTCGTCCCCTCTGAACAGAAGGTGTTTTTCTTTTCAAAATTCAAATCCATTCAAAATTATCTCTTAAACTCTTCTCAACAAATTTTATTAAAATCAACTCAATCTTCGAGCCTTCATAAAGCTTTCAGGGAGTGTGACTCCAGGGAACGCCAGCTTTGGAACCCTAGGTTACCCGTCAAGAAGGTAGTACATTTTCTAGCAGCAACAAGAAACCTAAATTTGCCAGCTTCCCAGGACGGGCCGGCAAAAATTTGTTTCTTTTTCCTAAGAAACTATACATTACCTCATCCCACTCTACCTCCCCTCTTGAGTCACCTTCTGGACAAATCGAGAAAGAACAAAAGATGCTGCGCCCTCGAAGCAAGCTCTTTACTGGAGGGGTGTGGGGATTTACAAGCTTTCGTGAACCAAAACGGCTATAAAGATCTCTAGGATGTGACACTGCATTATGAGAATATAATGCAGAATTCACGGGTAATTTATATTTTCTTAAGCAAAAGAAACAAATTTCAGCCGGCCCTTGGGTGGGGACATATTTTTTTTTTATTTGGAAGGAAATAGTAGTCTGGGGCTTTCACTATTAAGGGTGTGTAATGCTACAATTATTTTCGGAAAGTGGGGGAGGGCTAAAACGTTTTGAAAGGTCATCTCCACAAACTTACACCCCCCTCCCCACTCTAAAAATTAATTTAAAATTTGTGCGTCTCTGGCAGGTGAGAGGTTTCATCAGTGGGATCGAGTCTATGTGGTGGTGATTCCAGGTGAGAAGAAGCTTGAGTTCATGTGCCTCCTCCACTTCCAGTATCATCATTCAAAAAAGTCCGTAAAATTCACGTACGATCCTTCGTCTTGAATAGCTGGCTAC
>JAHWFP010019996.1:0-22140 GCA_023313725.1 Lithobius niger
ACGGTTTATTTTCACATATGGCTTCATTAGCAAAAGTTGCTTGTTTACATGCCTTCTATAACCACCCAACGTTTGTCAGTATACTTATGGGATGCCGTATATGCATTTGCTTCCTCAACGAAAACAATAATACATCTCTTCACTGATTCCTTTATTTTGACAAATAATCCTATTAGCATTGTTTTCTATCACACACCTCGATTTGTGCAATTCACCCACTGAAATGTAACTAAAACGTGTTTCAGGAACATAAGTACAAGGTGGTCCACAAAAAACTGACGACCCAAGGTTTTTTAAGTCCAACTTTTCTAGTTAGCATCCCTCAGAACCAGGAGAGGGTAGAAATAATCTTCCCATTTCATTAGATTTGTTTACTGTCCTATCCTGGTACTGAGAGGTGCTAACTAGAAAAATTGGACTTATGTTGGGTTGTCAGATTTTGTGGACCACCCTGTACATTAGGCCTATTGTAGAATTAATGGCTGTGCAAAGCTAGCACTTTTGTTCTTCGCAACCATTGAAATAGATCCAATAAGAAACCCTTACATACAGCCAAAGCCACTTGTACTTCAGGACATTCATTTAATGTAACATATTTAGGTTTAACGTTCAACACATTTCGATCCGCACCGGTATCTAATCTGAAAATATCAATTAGGCGATACTACTTTATCCTTTATCTCCCAATGTCGTGTCGCAATCCTGGTTACGAACATTAGTTTACATTTTGCAAAATTCCTTCCTCTACCCGTATTTGGAAGTGTAAAGGCACGAGCACTACCTTGTAAAGTATTCTAAGGAACTTAAGTTGTTCCTAAACCAACTGACACCCCTGTCTGCATCCGAAACAAATCAGACACCTTACCCCCACATAATTGGGACACATATGAAGTACTATTAAAGAAGGTTTAGAAGTCTGTCGTTAAACACTGACTAGATAAATATGATGACATAAACCATAAGGCTGAGAATTACTGACAGCATTACTCTTGAGCCTACTGAATCCAAAGTTGCCTATGTGTTAAGCATTCTGAACCAATCAATCGTTAAAATAGGTTGATAGTGCGTTTCTCTTGTTATCTCAAACAGTGACCTCTCGTCCATTGTCATAGACTTCCCTTTCACTAATTACTTTACCAGCAGAAACACAACCCTGACTAAGTCCAATAGCACGTGTTATATAAATAGGGTTTCACATGGAAAGATTTGTCTTAGAAAACTGACGGTAAAGAAAGTTTGCATTATTTCGGTGCCATTTCGCATACCTTGCCTTGAGAGTATCCCAAACAATTTTTGCATTTGTAATTCTTAGAAACTGAAAAAGTATTCCTGGTGATATTGTTTACAAGAGAAAGCACAGGGAATCTGCTTATACAACGTTGAATAGCGCCAGCTTTGAATTACTACCACGGTAGTTAAGTTTAGACAAGAATTAACACTTGGCCATAAAACGCCCATATTTAAGAATCATCGGTTATGTCTGGTTACCATAGACTAGTGCTAGCTACTAATCAACCACGATTACACACGTAATTACAATTTACGTACCGGATAAGATATACCCTGCCAACATGACCGCTAAATTACGGAATTCCATTCATTCTCTCCGAAGCTATCGCTAAGTCTCCCTCAATCAACAGATCGGATCACAATACCCCGTTCCCCAACAACAGGAACATAAATTAACACAGTACTACCTTAGTTACATGAACTAACAATACGGATTACCGAATGATTGAATCTTCTGGTTTCCTGGTCCCCACGCATAATTAGAGCATGTCAGAACTACATTTAGTAGGCCTAAACCAATTTCTAAAAAACTATGACGTACCTTGTAATCACGTGAAGCACGATTCGACTTTCCGGCAATGCACGATTAATCTTTGGTTACCATGGTAACAGAATAATTAGCCACCATCAGCTTTACGCGCCCAAATGTGTTGGGCCTAATCGTGGCCAAAATTCGAAGCGTGGCAGTAGAAGCACCCACAGTACGTACGATTTTAAATGCGGTACTTAAATGAAATGTAAATAGTTGAAAATAAATTAATAATAATTGTCGTAATACTTAGTAACGTTATGGATTTTGAAAGCCGACAAGCTAAAGAAATCGTGAAAAAGAGGACTAACGCTATGCCAGAAAAACAACCAAAAACAATTGGTCTAGCAAATTTTCGGTAGTATTATATGCTTACATAAACATCACTACCTTCATCAGGCATAAAGTGTACGAGCACGTACAAAAATAACGACTACATGCTAGAGTTTATGTTTGACTTTGGCGCTGTTGGCCGTTTGGATGGTGCTGCCATCTTGTGCTGCAAACTCGTGATGCTCGTTTGTTGTTGAAGTAGGAGTCAGCATTTTGTGCCATTTTTTGGAGATGCTTGCTGTCAGTTCAGGGGGAGACTTCAGAAGTACATCTGGAGAACACACTCTCTCACGAACACATTGCAATTTACTCAGCAACTCCAACAGCCGAAGCTGAAGCCCAATGAAATACTCACCTCGTTCGATGTGCAGGCCCTGTTTCCCAGTCTGTCAAATAAACTCATCCTGGAGATCTTTGAGTTTTCAGCGCGAAAACTCCACATTAAAAAGAAAGAAAGAGAACTTGACCGATGGATCTTGAAAGCTCTCCTTGCTAACATTTATGTCACGTTCAGAGGACGCACCTGCAGACAGATGAAGGGTACCCCCATGGGGTACTCGTGTTCTCCTAAACTCGCAGAAATTGTTATGCAATTTCTCGACGAGCACGTCACCGGCCAACATCCTGAACTGGACATATGGTCCCGCTATGTGGATGACACGTTCACCAAAACCGAACGTAACATCATCAGCAAAATCCTTTCCACCCTGAAGAGTTGGAACCCAGACCTCTCCTTCAGAGTTGAAACCGAGCAAGATGGCAAACTGGCATTCTTAGACACACACAATGGTTCGCAGAGAGGACCTGAAGCTTGAGTGGGACCCCTACACAAAACCTTCCCAAACCCGTAGAATGATAACTTTCAATTCGGGACATGCCAAAGGCCAACTTGTTTTTGTGCTACGAAATGAAATGAAACGGTCAGAGCAAAATACTGCTCCTCCACGAGGGCAGTAGCCGAGACACACTTCCAGCATTCTAAACTCAAGTTCCTTAGGCTAGGTTATCCAGGGAAACTTATCAACCAAGCTATCACGAAAGCAAGACGCTGGAAAGCCCGGCAATGCCGAAATTTGGACCGAAACCTGAAAATGCCCAACTCCTAGAGGTCATCACCTACCACCCAGGGAAAAGTGAGAGTGAAGAAAATACTCCAGGCTCACGGGATTAGGTGCTACTTCCGCAACCTCCCTAATCTGCGTGCCCGACTAAAGAACCGCTCTCGCTCTTCAACCTTACTTCCATACTTCAGTACCATAAAGTATTTTCTACTGACGAACCCAAACAATGGCGAAACAGTCTGTCTAGAGATCTTTGTGGGTGAGAGCTAATTGATATAAAATGATCAGTTGGTAAAAATTGTCCTAGGCCTGGGGTGTCAACCATTCAGTAGCATGGAGCCCCAAACAAGCAGAAGTTTCTGCTATTGTGCTTGCTGAACCCGTATTCGTTTCGCCCTTGATATTTGCCCTTTCAAGTGTAGCCTAGCTCTCATCCACAAAGTATTCTCTACTGACGAGCCCAAACAAGGGCGAAACAGTCTGTCTAGAGATCTTTGTGGGTGAGAGCTAAGTGATATAAAAGATTATATTCTATTTAAATCTAAGACACAATATTTCCATTAAAGATAAAACACGTAATTTACTTTGGTTGAGTTGCCCTAACTGGTACCAATGTTTGTCCTGCAACCATAGTCAGCTTTCACGGGGAGTTAGGCTATTTTCGGCAAGTTTGTTGGGGAAACAAAACTACTTAAACCATGCGCAATGGCTGTTTGCCGTGACGTCACCACGAGTTAGCCAATGACGAACGAGAACAACGGCTGTTTGGCCGTCTGATTGGACTAGCCATGGCGCGTGGTATAGAAGATGGTATATTCTCGTGAGCATAGCTTCAGTATCGATAAATGTTCAGCTCCTTATTACATGCCGAAACTGATAAAACACCTCACGCAAGCGATTAGTATTTTTTCAGTTTCAGCATGCAACTCGAGGTTGAGAACATTTATTGATACAAAAAAAAAACTATGCCCTAGTTCCAGTGCACGTCAAGTGACGTTTTTTCCCCCCATTTACATTTGTTCCAACACACAATTCCCACTGATGCTGGACACGGAAAATACAAAATCGATTTTCTGCTATGCGAATTTCCAGTATTCCAGGATATGGTCATTTTTTTTGCGCTTTACAGAATTTTTCCAGGACCGTTGTTTATTTTCTAGAGCATCTCCATAGTTTAAAAGACCCGCCAAACCCCATGTTGCCACTCAGTTGCTTACCCTTCACTAACGTTTCTCCCAAGAAACACGCAAAAACTTCTCGTAGAAAGCCCTCAAGGATAGTCTTTAGAATCAATACCTATACTTCCAGTTAAAGAAACGGAAACTATCCATAAATATTAGCATTACACAACTGCTCACAATGTTGGTTCCACTGTGTTTCTTCGTTTAAAGTTCATGCTTTCAGTAAAACTGGAAACCTCCGGTGATAGATTATGCAAGGGCTAGTTCGAAAGGTTGATGTGGTAGCATGTTTTGTTTGTGTACAGGTAACGGACTGTGGGTTCTACAGACACCCAGGGAATTGGGTAGGTTAAGTTCACTTTGAGTAGAAAGCAAAGAAGTCAATTGTAAATTCAGGCAATTCACCAGAAATACGGAAAAGAAGGAATCTCGTTCGTACGTATCAATAATAATCCCGTAGTCAAAGTGGCCAATGGAACTCGCCAACTGAATACTAGATGGCTAGTGGAAGGTGGTAACTTTTACCTGTAAGTGCAGTTGCAAAACCAGTTACACAATAAAGTCAGTCTTTCGATGGCGGATTTTATAACTTCCAAGACCATAACAATGAACACCTTAGTGAGGTAATGCCAAAACGTTTTCTTTAATGCTTCGGAATTTCGGGCATAATGTGCTGAACAGCAAAAATCGTACACTTGAGCCACCTTTACGCACTTGGGCGTGGTCCAGATTCGAACTGGCCATCCAATTCATCCACAGATCACTGATATGCCTTATCGATACACCCACTCTTCCACTGGCACAAACTATTACTACTATTGTACGATTTTCACCGGTTTGGCTTGTTTTCCTCTTACCATTACATAATTTACAGCGATTTGCATACATTTATTTGAAGACGAATTTCCAAGCACGTATGGAGATCAACCAGCTATATAATATTTTTTTTTAATTCAGGGTTCACAGACTTTTCCTTACACTCATTGCTCTTCTGATTAAGCATCTATTCTTATCTGCTTTCTGCCATCTTCAAGAGACAGTCTGGTTTTTTATTTGTTTTTTTTTCTGATGTACCATTGGGATTTTTATTCAGCATCTGCTGCTGTTCACCAACATGCTCCTTGTAACTGTTGTGTGAAAACTGCACACTCGCCAGCCTTTTTCTATGGTGACGATTTAATGCTATTTGCTTCCACAATTGCATCGTGGACACATTAAGTTCCATTCTTCTGAACCAGGATGGATTTGTTTATCAAGAACCACTCGCAATGGGAGAGTTATGATGTGAAAGGATCAGAGACAGTTTCACAACTTGCCATAATTCAGCATAATTGGCGCCACAATTTACTATGCTAGCCAAAAATACATCTAGTCAAACCTCGCCCTATTTAAAAAAGAAAATCCAGAAACTTGTCTTTTAAATGATGCTTTGTTGCTTCACACAGCATTGAGCATAGAGCTTTGGCCTTTTTTGCGTTGTTATTACCAATGCGGTAAGCGTGAATACTTAATTCAAGCAAAATACTTGTCAATTTTGTTCGTTTACACTAATACTATTTCTGTGTCCATTTAAAGTCACTGACCGTATGAAATTAGTGAAATTACCTAATTTCACACGGTCAGGGACGTTAAATGCACACAAAAATAGTATTAGTGTAATCGAACAAAATTTTGCCGATCCTTTTTTATTTCCGACTTTCCTCTGACTCTCCAGAACTCTAATTAGCAATCTTACATTTTTAAACCTATTATTTTTAAATGTTATCAGTTTTTTCTTGGCTTTGTTGATTGAAGATGGTCCATATAAGGTAGCAGAAATACCGACGTTTTAATAAATCAGTACCCTAACGCTACC
The DNA here is from genome assembly GCA_023313725.1 of Lithobius niger. Taxonomy (NCBI): domain Eukaryota; kingdom Metazoa; phylum Arthropoda; class Chilopoda; order Lithobiomorpha; family Lithobiidae; genus Lithobius; species Lithobius niger. Next base: position 6,250 of record JAHWFP010019996.1, read on the forward strand.
GCATGGTGTCGACATATCGCACTCATCCACATTGTTCATTTTTACATAATGTTCGTAAAATTTTCATCACCTGACAATTTTTTAAGAACACGATAAAATCATAATGTTGGACAATGCTAAAAAAGAATCTTCAAAGCAGGCATACACCGAATATTAATTTCCAAGCACACGTATAGTTGACCAGAATCAAATTTTCACTGCTATAGCAGAGATTCTCAGGAACACGATGAATTCTTAAAACTGAATTCTTAATCGTAAAAAAACCTGCATGTAAAACGAGTTTTTCCAGTGTGCTTTTAAATGGGCATATGCAGAATATGAATTCCTAGTAGAAGAGTATGTCTGAGGTCAAACAGTCTACATAACAAATGACCAAATTTTCACCGCTGCAGTAGAACTTCAGGTACACAACAATAGTATATTCTTTAATGTCGTAATGGTAAGAAAAAAAAAAAAAAAAAACGCCCGCCTCAAACGAGTTTTAAATATGTTCTTGAAGCTATGTCGTCATGTCTGCATCCTTGAACGGGTAATAAAACAAGAGCTTAAATAAAAAATTTGCTATCAAATTCACTCTAAAATACAAAGTAACACATATTCTTACCTGAGAAAGTAGTGAGCGTGTCTGCTCGAAGGCGGTAGCGGGGAATATGCTCCTCAATCAAACTAATAATCTCAATTTCGGGCAGATCCTGTTGATTGCTGATATCTAAATAAAAACCAAATAAAAAAAAAACATTATGTAGGGTGTGGTCGCTACCTTTTATACCGTAGTCCATTAAGACAACACACAGTCATGCTAAAACACTAAAGCGAACACACACAACTATCTTGTATCTAAGAAACAAAAACAGTACGTGGGGGTCACGATCGGTTATTCTGATAAAAGTGTACTTTTTTTTTATTTCTTTTTCAACAGTGGGTCAAAAATAAAACACTTAGCTTTCTCTACCTTGTGATTAAGTGGGGAAAAGCTAAAGGACAAAAAAAACAAGAGGATGGAGTCAACTAAAGAAATAAATTACAGGCGCGTGAACGATTTCAAGACCTGACTCAGCATTGAGATGGAAGAAGAAAAGCGAGCTGAAATCACGAGCCAACTTACGAAAAAGAAAAGGCAACACAAACCAACCTTAAAAAGAAGAGAAGTTTATTAATCCTCAACTAAAACTATTAAATCCACAACATCCCCAGGGAAAACCCGGGTCACTCTACGATTGGTGGGCCCCTCCGACAGGGAAAAGTTCGGAAAGGGTCTAAGGGGGAAGACCCCAGAAGCTGAAGCAATTTGTGTTACATCACTGCCGTATCTGGCTTCTGTAGGGTACTTTTTTCAAAAATTTTCGAGGAATGTATTTAGTACTGACACGTTAGTAATAACGCATTATTTTTTTATGGTCACGCTTCTTCTAATAAGACAATTCTTTTTTTTAATTATTAAATTTTTTTTATAAAGAGACCCTTTCACTGAAGATGGGTCGAGGGTTCGAGGGGCAATTGCCTCTTTTGCCCCATTTAAATGCGGCCCTGCCAATGACAAGAAGTGGTACCAAATATACATATTTTTTTTTTTTAATTCTTTTATCTTAAAATTGTGCAACACTTCAGCAAATTCAATTGCTGCCAAATTTTAAAAAATCCAAGAACCCTTCGCAGAATCAAACGAGCTTTAAAAAAAAAGCTGAACATTACAGGAATCGTCTTAAAAGTTCTAAACGAACATGATCACCGACGTTGTCGTTTTGCCATCAACTCTGATTTCACTAAAATTACGTGAGAGAGAGAAGCACCAATATTGTTAATAAAAATGTAAAGCCAATAAGGGTGAACATTTAAACACTGAAAATGCAACGTTTCGTGTCGCATGACTCTTTTATTAAGCCGTATTACGTAAAAAGAAATTGCTTGTTAAAGAATCGTTGCATTTTAAGTAAATGTGCACCCTATTGGCATTACACTTTAATTCACGAAAATTAAATTTCAAACTATATGTATGTATGAAAACAAATAAGCCTACTGCGAGGGCTGGTTAGTTAGGTAAGCCCTATAAGTATTAAAGCCAAGAACTTTTAGGCCGCCCGCGCACTGAGCGACCTGGGCGTGTGGCCAGGTCGCTGCAGCCAATGAGAATGCTTACCGTTTATGTAAAGCCACGCACTAATAATTTTCATTGGCTGCAGCAACCTGGCCGCACGGCCAAGTCGCTCAGTGCGCAGGCTAAGCACCAAGCATTGTCTCTCTTATTTTTTCAAGGACTACAAAGTTTTTTTCAAGTTTTCAAGCACTGCAGTCCGAACCCTGTATAATAAAATGCTTGTGTGCAATGGTTTTCCAATTGATCTTTTCATATGTTTAAAAATGCATGTTATTATAAATAACATAAAAGGGAAAACGCATCCAACATTGCAACTGTTACATGGTTTTGGGTGAAAGAGTCAATGGAGAACCCAGGATTCAATAACAAACAAACCTCTCTAACAATCCACGACATAGGCCTAAGCCTAAGGGCATAATGATAACAAGGAATTATGCAGGTAACATGGTAACACAGCCAAGTTCATGTAATCAGGATCAAAGGGTATATTATTAACTCTTACATCCGTAATTATGTCACCGCCTACGTCACGTTACAAATTCAGGTAAGCAAACGTTTTAACGATCACGATGTTTAAAAACCAATGCTGCAAGTTCACCAACAGGTACTACAGAATCAATGAATGGAGATTCGCTCCTCTGAATCGACTGTGTTTACACTTAGGTGTGCTTTGTTGCAACAATGCAACCCTTGTTCTGCTAACAATGACATTGTAAATAAAGGAAAGAGTAAAACAAGCCAAACAGCAAAAATCATACGCTAGAAATAACGTAGTAGAGTAATAGTTATTTTTAGTGTACGATTTTCGCTGTTTGGCTTGTTTCTCCTCTTTCCTTTACATAATTTACAGCGATTTTGTGTATGTTTATTTAACCCATGATTGAGCCTTTGCATTTATTTGTCTTCCTTCCTCATTGCCTATGGCTGCAAGCATTCTCAGCCAAATGGAGCCCTGGTTGCTGCTGGGGCCTTAATAACAGGTTTCAGTTGAGTCATCTTTCTGTCAACGGATGAGTGGCCATAGTGATAAAGGTGCTATGCCAGTGATCTGAGAAAAATTCGGTAATCAATTCGAATCCCAGTTACGCCACTCCGATGAAACGTAAGTGCATAAAGGTGCTTTACTGTACCACGTTATTTCTAATGTACGATTTTCGCTGTTTGGCTCGTTTTAAACGACATTGTAAACATAGGAAACATGACTGCAAGGGTAAATATGTGGGGTCGATGGCCTTGGTGCTCGGATTCCAGTAAAACGTTAAACCGGATAAGACAAGCAAGTGATAGTATTTGAAAAATAAATATGGAACACGAACATGAATTCACTTGTAACATGCTATTTTTATGGGGACTAATTTTTCTTTAGTTAATTTTGTTTCAATTTCATACAACCTCTTAATGTTAGTTCGCACGGAAGACACGCACACTTATACTACTTATACTCCGTCACGTAAGTTGGACGCTACCAATGGCAAAAACTATACATAAATATGCGGCATGTACACAAAAGAAAAATTGTTAAGGATGATTCCCACCAGGCTTTTACGCCGTTTGATGGCATGATATCAAACACCAAGTTAATCCCACGACTCACACTTTAAACGTTAAATTAAATGCACGAATCAAATTAAGCAGTATTAATTTGTGTTGCTTCTGATGCCTCTGATTTAGCACGATCAGCTAGACTGAAAGGGAAATAAGAGTCATCTGCAGGAGCTTATTAAAGCTTCTGTTAGGAGTGAAGGACAGTAGGCTCGTACGGCTCTGACCAACCGAAGGAACTAACAGAGATCCGTCGGTTAATTTCCGAAAACCTTCTCTTTCTTGTCAAGACGGCAGAGTCTGTGTGTATCTAAGGATGCTCGTACGAGCCTGGACAGCTTTTTAGCTTTTTTTTTACGCGCTCACCACCATAGCCATGGCGACAGAAGGAGAGAGGGACAATTTTGCTAGGTAAATGCCATCGGAAATTCCTAGGTCCTTTTACAAGCCACTATCGACATGAGCACGAGACATCACAGGGCCCTTCTCTTCCCGAAAATGCCAAAGGTGGCTGAGACCAGACTCAAGCCCGGGACCTCTGGCACACGAGATGGTCATGCTAACTATCAGGCCACCTTGCCTGGACAGCGGTCAAATCTTCTTTTCCCATGTACCGGACACGATCAAGCTAATCACGTGACCAGTTGAACATCACAATACCTTACTCCATAATCCTTAATACGCCTGGCGTTGGCAAGTGTTGTATTAGCCGATTCTGACCCAAAACCGATATTGGTGTCACCGTCCACGACCGATAATGTCGGCTAATACCAATGCAGACGACACTGTCATTTAATACGTGACATCAGGAAGCCGTCAATGACCAGTGGGAGTAGCTATGTTGAACTCACTTCTCTTGCTTAGCTCTCAATCATTTGTACAAGGCCGCCTGGGAAAGAAGGTGCGGGTTTAGTTTTCCGAATCTAGGCCAGTTGATTCAAGATCGCCAGAACCCATGCAAAAGGCGCTACCTTTTCGGCATGCGTGTAAACTGTGTTCAGTCAGGAGGCGAGACACAGGATTTCCTCCCCAGTCGGCCTTGGCTTGAAGACATCTGCTTCACCCCTTCACACTCGTGGAACGCTATTGGACGCAGGGGTGCCGCTTGCCTGAACTAATCGTACCATGAGTGGTATTTTTTCGCACCCATCTATTGGGTTAAAACCTACTTAGCGTATTTTTAACGTGGATTATCCTAGAAAATTGCCAGGATCAGTCGTTCTACATTTGGCCGCATGGGGTCGCGACACAGAACGAGAGATGGAACATGCGATAATATTATTGACACTCCGTCGACCCCCTACAGATTTCACTTCATGACACACCTGGTTAAACTCATTACTAAAACCTCGACCCCCCCCCCCCTACTGAAACGTCTTAGATTCAGTAGTTTATAGAGGCCGCCATGAGTTTTATGTGGGAATTTCTACTCAGTTTTCAGCCTAAAATTTAACGAAACTAGCTAATATTGAATTATTACTTAGTTTAGCTTAGTTGTGATTTAGTTTACCTTAGATTTGGGCTGAAAAATGAGCAAAAATTACCCGATGGCGCCCTCTGAAAACTCGGATGGAACTGATTGAAATGAACGTAACACGTTTCAACAGGGACTTTTTCGAGTTACAAATTCTCCCCAACCCTATAAATTCTTGCTAAAACTCTACAGCAGGATGACTATGTTCTCCTTTAAAAACGAACGTGAAGGTCGCTGAATTATTTAAAAAAAAAAAAAAAAACAACCGCTGTTCTTTCAGTGTCAAACAGACGTGTCAAGAACCCGAACCCACACACGTGCACAAGAAACGTGACTTACATCCCCGTGTAAACAGAACTTGCGATAAGTCGAGGAGATAACCCACGTTTCCAACAACCCACACCCAAAACCCACTCCAACACGCTCTTCGACAACAGCAGCTATCAAAACACCCAAGAGAGGCGGGGCAACGTCACACCCCCAACAACATTCTCTCCTCAAACAACAGAAAAACACCAAAATAACAATGCACACCCAACGCACTCACCTCCCATAGTCACGCTGCGGTATGAGGGTCAACTTTAAAAGTTTCTTGGCATCGAACGATATAGAGCAGACGACTTATTTTCATTCCCTCTAACCGACAATACCGAAGGTTTGAGTTAGAGCAACTCCAGTTGGAGGTGTAGCTCGAAGACCCCCACACAAGCCACACAGAGCTAGCATGGAGGGGGCGGGCCCAACTAAAATTCTATTCTGGTCGCCAAAGCTTTTTCTAACCCGTGGCAACACGTAGAAGGAGGGAAGACACGTCTAGACTCAGCATTTTGTTGTTTCGGCCATTTAACTTCCGAGGCTTTCCCGTTTTTGCACCTACAAATCAATAAACCGTAGCTGTAGGTGATAGTGCAAGTAATGTCTGGAAGATAAATCCCGTTTGGCCGGAGGATTAGTGATGTTTGAAGGGTGATAAGATGCGTGATTTTTTTCCCTGAATGTCAACAAACATTTCGATAGCCAAAGCGACGTGTGCGTACACACGTAGCGCTACACTACAATCAAGGTCGGTGCAGCGATTACAATAGTGATCCACAATAATTTTAATTAGCATATTCAGTGGAAGCGATGATGAGGAAATTAATTTCGTTAGCAACGAAGACAAGAAAATAGGATTACTCATTCCAATCGTAGCGTTCGGGGAATGCAGTGAAATCCATCACACGAAGGAAGTCAGAAAATGGTGAATACTGAAAAATTTTAAAGACCTTCGTATAGGCCTAGCACGGCAGTAAGTTTCCAGCAGTTCTGATTGGATGACACCACTGTAGTATGCGGTCTAGAGTAACGTTACGGTCTACTTCATGTCGTAACCTAACCTAGAAATGTTGGTGAATTTATTTGATGGTAGACTGCGATTCAGGAATAAGGTGACGGTAGACTGCATACTACAGGGGCAGTTTACTGTGCCCGCACAAAGTTTACCCACCCCATCCCCCACTGCACAGGTTAATTCTTCGTGTATTCCAGCAGCACGTTTCCGTCACTTCTGATTGAGGACCCTTTAGGAAGTTTATCGTTCCCACCCAAAGCACTCCCTCCACAGTTCTGATTGCACACTGTCAGAGTTCATTCTTCATATATTCTCGCAGCGAGTTTCCGGCACTTCTGACTGGGGAGGCTTTAGGAAGTTTATCGTTCCCGGGCTAAGCACAGTCCCCTATAGTTCTGACTGCATATTGTCAAAGGTAACACTGCCCAATGTGTGATCGATGTAAAGTACATTCTGGTAGTGTGCACGCGATCATAATAACAAACGATAAATACCCAGAATGTAAACTTCAGCTTGTGAACGCATAATGAAAGACGTCGTTCAAATGGACAGTCCTAAAATGGCGCACCTCAGCACTGAGATACATATTTTTAACAGTTACTTTGTGGCTTTTTTCCCTACAACCGAAACCAGTGATACGCACCCCCTCTCTCCCCCAAATCCCCCTTCAACGTGAAGCATGTGTCGATTCCATGCTGGGAGTCACATGGGATGCAAAACTTTGGCTGAGAATTGTTTGTTAGGCAGTGTTATACATTCAATACTAGATGGGGAGTGTGTGTGTGTGGGGGGGGGGGGGGGGGGCCACAACTTGGTATGCCACCATCTTGGAAGATGGCACCCGAGAGTGTTAGTTTTTGGAATTTATCTCAAGAACAGTAACTTCAAAAACAGAATAACATTCTACACAAAAAGGATACCCATCAATGTTTTCGTAGAGGCAACGGCAAAGCGGAAAAATCCAAATAAAATTATTACGTGCCTGTTGCTGGCAGTATGATAGCTATTATGGTAATATCTTCGTTATAGTGTCTGTAACTGTAGACCTAATGGAAATAAACGAAAGAGGTTTGAAGCATTCAAAAATTGCGGTTAATACCTTTCGAATGCTTTAAACCGCATTCACATATCTGTATTAGGTCACAATTAACTAAGTCCCCCCCCCCCAAAAAAAAAAACTCGTATGCAGCCAGAGAAACAAAGGAGCCAAAAGGTTTGGGAAATTAACAACAGACACACAGGTTCTGGTGAAAGTGGAGAAGGAGCAGGGTCTACAGGCGTCTTCTTTTTGGGCATGACGAATGAAGGAGGTTACCAAAAGGCAAAGGATCAGAAAAATGGCAATGTTGACAAACAGCCAAGCGTATGTTATGACAGATGAAAATTCCCACCAAAGGGTGCGCAAAGGGTTGTGGGGTCATCGAGATGCTCTATATTGCAACGAGATAGCAGCACTGTTGCAGCAAGATGTCATTCAAGATGGACCAGAGCCAATACTGAGGATGAGTATGGCCTGTTCGGGAAAGAATCCCTCCCACCTTATTTTTTTTGGTTCGGGAAAGGATGAACATGAATACTAGTACCCAAATTATGGAGTTATCGTAGGTAGCGAAAACCTCGTCATCATAGTCTATGTTGTTGTTGTTGTTACAAGAATCAATGACCTTACCTGTCACAGAACAGCAAATGTAGGTAACGTGGTGTACAGGCGGGACCTCAACGCCTGCAACACACAACGAACGTGGGGATAGGTGACAGACATATGCGGGCAGGCCTGTTAGAAAGCGGGCTGTGTTTGCTGTGCTTGTCCTTTTTTTTTGTGCTATTACAGAAGTAGCATAAAAGAATACGAGGTTACGTCCATACGGGAAGAACATAAACAACGTGGGACGTACAATAATTGTTAAGTGTCACAAAATAAAACAAACGCTAAGAAAGTGGCAGAGAGCAGGATGCCAACAAGTAGTCGACAGGTGCCAGAGTAAATGCGATAAAAGTATCAAAGTAGAAGGCTACCGGGAAGGGCCTAGACGGAAAATTCCAGGAAAGACGGAAAGGTCGCAGGGATCCAATGAGGAACCAATGGTGGCGACAAGCCGGCCTGGAGGATGACTGCTGATTGGGAACCAGGCTGGGAGACCGGAGACCTGGAGGGCTAGGTGTCAGCGACAGGCAAGCAGCGACCGAAGAGTGAGAAGCAGGCGAAACGGTATTACGGGGAATGAAATCAACAGCTTGAAGGATGGAGACGGGAAAGGCCGAAGCAGTTGATATGCTCAGGCCTTGAAGAGGTTCGGTACTGGGTGTCTTGTCGCTGAGCGACACCGGGCCTTTAGGTGTAGAGGGGCGAGCATGAGATAACGCCAACAAAAAGCATGGCAGATCCAAGGTAATTTGAATAGCTGAGGACTTGGCCCATTCCAAAGCCCCACGGCTGAAAGAAAAAGGTCGAGATGACGTAGTCCTTCCTTGTCGCAGAAGGTCATGAGTATGAGATGCAGAAAAGAGGGGACAAATCCGCGAGCCTCTACTAGAAGGGAGTCCAGGCGACAGGACGACATAACCGGTAAATGAAACGGAAGTATCCATTACAGGGTTGGAAGATCTCTAAGTTCGTGTGCGATCCACAGATAAACGCTGACTCGGAGCTGCAAAAGGCAGGGAGTCGTTGTCCACCAAAGTTGAGGAAGCGAGAGACTGTCACACTGGGAAGCGACGACGGAACAGGAGGTTACAATAATTCAACCGAGTCAGCGACAAGAGGAGCTACCGTTTTTCAAAATTAATACAGTCACGAACGTGAGGCAATCGTTTTAAATTAGTTCTCCCTAAATTTTTACTTAATTGTAGAAAATCCTTTTTTGCACTGAGGGTGGTGCCTGCTTGGAACTCACCGAGTGATCGCGTTGTCTCGTCCTCGTCCTTGGGCACTTTTCGAAAGATGCTAAATGGGTGTAGCCTTAATGCCTTCCTTCTTTGACCCGAGTTTGGAAACTGATTTGTGTATTGATTGACTTCTCTACTTTTTCTTTTTAGTGCCTTACTTGTCTTACTGTTTTGTACCGTTAAGTTATGGAAGGCTGTCAGTGGTGCCTCACGGAACCACTGCTTTTCGTTCTGCTCTCTAGTTGGGCATTAAGGTTTTTATTATTGTTATTATTATTATTTAAATGGTGACAATTCCCATTTTTGGGAAGCTTTTATTTTACTTCCTACCATAACCACACTTTGTATCACATAACGATGCTTTTTTTACCATATCATTTGTTCATGTACCTTTTATTTTTTACTTACGCCAATCCTACAGCTCCTGTGTCCACACGTTTGGCGATGCCATCGGGGGCCTACGGGTCCCTGGCAAGTCTAACTTTGGTGGTAAGGCATTAGTGTCCCCATACCTCATCCCATCACCTTCCCTTGGCCACATCTCTACCTTTATGTGAGGTTACCTTCTGTTTTTAATTTGGGCTGGCTGTTAGTGATCCCAGGGTCATTATCAGACCTGTTGCTATTGTGACGAATTGTTTTTTTTTATTATTATTATTATAACAACGTTTTTAACTACTGATTTATGTAATTTTTAGATATGTCAAGATTTGGAGTGAGGAAACAGATAATATATATAGAAGCGATGCTCGAGGCATTCACCACTCAAATCCCCAGGCGGCAGATGTTACGTGGAAAAAGTACCACCAGAATGACAGTTGTTTTTTGCCTCATGAGGAAGGAAACCCTCGTGCAACGGGCGGGAAACAACCAGAGAAAAACCCGTACATATACACTTCCCATCGCCATGATCGAACCCGGGTCTGTACGAAGCCAGAGATGTACACTGGGACCAGGACGCCTATCGAATCTGACGCCTCAGTGCTTGCAGCTACCGGTGCACCCATGCATTAATATTATCTGCATTAATTTTCACAACATGGGAAGTAATTTTTCGTCGGCTACAGAGTGAGTAGAAAATCAACACCTGGCGCTCTCTGTGCGTGATCGTAGCAAGTTAATATAGGAGTTCTGAATACAGTTGCAGTTCCCACTATCCTCCCAAGAAGAAACGCTTCAATAAAAAGCACTGCTGATTATCTGATAGTCCGGTAACAACAAACACCTAAGTCAAAACAGACGCAAGCTTCCACCACCTGGCCCGTTACTCTTAATTTTCATTCAACGTTTAACCAGTGTGCAAATTCTGCCGCGAATCCAACCCAGCCTCCAACCCAGCATCCGTACATTGACCTGCCATGAAGCATTATGGAATAGTGAAACTGCAGGCGTCGGGCAGGTGCTGCCATCTGTCGGGCCAAGGCGGAAGCAGAACTCAAATGGCGTGCGTCATCGCTTACATAATCATATATCACTGTCATTCAGTTCAAACATGATTCAAATGACACCTGATATAACCCTACCGGGCATTTAAAGCAGGATGCTTCACTAATGAATGGTTTCACAGCCGCAAGATGAAAGTGTAACACTTGCATATTGGCGCCTAGTCTTTGGAAAACTAAGCTATTAAACTTGGCTTCGTCGGCAAAAGGAGCTTGCCAAGCCAAGGTGTGTTTTATCTAAGCTACCTAGGTTGTATCTACATATATTACCCATTAGCTGACGCAGGCTTCCCAGTACAATAAATTGAAGCAACCGCTAACGTTCATTTCATACACAACTGCTTCAATTACCAATTATTCAAATTATTGGTCTTCACATCTTACAGGTTTTCAATACACAAAGCATGAAACAAAATCTATTCGTATTAGATTTTGGTCAAATCCAAGTAACCGAATAAAAGGTTTTACCATTTCCCCCCCTTTCTACAGTCCAGTAAAAAAAATGTATCTGGCTAGTGCATAGCAGCATTACTTTTTTATTTTAATTAGCAAAAAGAATGTATTACATAAACCACAAATCAAGTTGCAAACATTTTTAAAAATGACAAATTACAGTCATAAAAAAGGGGAAGAAGCAAACAAAACGGTTACAAAACCACAAACGAAAACTACAAAAAAGAAACAAAACATCACTTTTATTTCCCCCCAAAAAGGAAAAAACAGTAAAGAGAAATAAAAAAAGAAAAAAAAACACCAAAAAAACCTCGGGGGGGGGGGGAGCAGAAAGCAAGAAAAAAGTACACACAAAAAAAATAATGAAATTAAAAACAAAATAACATCGATAAAATGAAAATAAAATTTCGAGGGAGTTCCTATACACCACCAGGTGATTTTCACAATTTTTCAAAAGATTTACGAAATCTAAGTTGGTTTCAGAGTGCACTACACTCCGTGAGTTTGTTTGAGTGTAGAAATTTCAAGTTTTAAAAGGAGAAGTGAAGACTTAGTTTTGCCAATAATTTGCATTCGTAAATAATACAGTTTGTAAACAAAAAAAATAAGCTACAGGAGGATGGACCAAAAAGAATAGCTTCAGTGGTCAGTCGAAAACCTGTCACTCGGCCACGTGGACCAACCCACCAGTTTCGAAGTCATTCCAAAATTGTTTGACCTTGTTGCATTTTACAAAATAGTGAGTAACACCCTCTTCCTGCAGGAATTTCTGCTATGCATCCACGTCTCGCTCAAAGTCGCAACACTGTGCGGCCAGTTGTCAAAATGAGTCACAGATTTTACATTTGCGGAAAAAACTACGCTCAACATTACCCTGGGTAGGTTTTTTACATAACAAGTACGCGTGAAAATTAACCCTTGCGCTGCGGTTAGTCTAAGCACGTTTAAATTTGCAAGCCGTAGTGTTAAAGCGAAGAAGGCATTGTGTTTCTCAAGCCAAGGCCGACTGGAGTCAGGAGACGAAATCGGCTGCTTCTCGCCCAGACGGCCTTGCACAAACGGCAGAATAGAAAGCAAGCGTCAGAACATGGCTACTCCCACTTCCACATCCGAAGGACGTGCGTGCATGTAAAAATCCTGGAACTAAACAGGAAACTGTTCCAACGCCTACCAAGCATCGTTGGTTAATACAGTAAGGCAAATTAGTCAGCTAGACCATTAAAACTCTCTCTAACACTCTCAACTCAAGCACGAGACTGCGTAGATCGCCCCTCAAGTCTGGGGTGGTTGTTCCTGCGTTGAAACTTATTGCAACTTGTTAAAAATCGGCGTGAACAGCGGGCATTTCAAATACGTACACTGAACACCGTCTAATGAAGGTAGAAGGTTTGCAGTACGTTAGTGGTTTACAATGTAAAGTGCACTATCGGGCACAAACTACCAAAAATTCGCAGCAAAATGACTTGTTTGCTTCAGTCTCTTGGGAAAAATGTACGACTTAATTATGAAATTTTTATACCATATATTATGGAAGAGGTGATGCAGAACAGTAAATGAGCTTTGTGTATAAGGTACATATTATTTACTATACAGAACTGTCGACCTCAGCAAGGGTATCTAAACTGAAAATGTTTTGTAGTTAGAAGTAATTAATTTAAAATGTCAAGGTCTAACATTTGACATGTCTCAATACCCACGTTTTGCTTATGCATACTTCACGCAATGGGGGGGAAGGCTGAACATTTTTTGGTCCTGGTGTGAGGGGGTGGGGGGACTTTAATTTTTGCTTACAGCCAGTTGGGAGGTCTGCACTTTTTGGTATCATGTAAAAAAAAAAAAAAAATGCCCCCTTCCCCAGCGATTATAATGACCGGCCCCATAACTGTCAAGTCAAGGCAGAAATTTAAAGTTTAATCACTTTTTTAAACAAATGTTCAAGGAATGGAGATGATGAACAATTAATACAAAATCGTTTATTCACGATTATCTTCTGGTGGTGGTCGAAAAGTTCACTAAACTCGGAACACACTTTCTAACGTGCTTGGCTGACGCACAACATTTAATATTAATTACCCCATCAATCATACGGCGCCAACTACTAAGGCTGCTACACGATAAATATATGCAGAACGGCAGTGACGCAAACATTAATGTCGCCTAATCTTTACTTTTATGACGTAGGGTGCGGAGTAAAAAAGCTTGGTAGTAACCATATCTTTTGAACCCCATCATCTGGTTCACTTCAAATTTACCACACCCTAGTGTACAGTGACGTTCCTAAATCCACAAAAGCGGCCATACAGTTTCAGGATTTTGACTCGTACATCCAACAAGATTTGTCAGAAATTAATGTACAACATCCGGAAGACTAAAAATTGTCTTAAGTCAATTTATCTTAAAAACAATTGTTCTCATCACTATTTTCGTGCATCCCATGTTCATACACAGCTTTGCAACAAGGAGCGCAACATAACCTATAAATGTTTGAATGTATTAATTGATATTTTCACCAAATAGGCTACCCTATCGACACTCGAATTTATTAATTTGATATTTTCTCCAACCTGGTAACCTACCGATGCTTGAATTTATCCATTTGATATTTTCACCAAACAGGCTAGCCTAGCATTGCTTGAATTTATCAATTTAATATTTTCACCAAATATACTATCCTATCGATGCTCGAATTTATTAATTTGATATTTTCACCAAAAAATAATGCCCTACGAATACTTGAGATTATTTATTTGATATTTTCACCAAAATATGTTAACCCATTGATACTTGATTTTATTAATTTGATATTTTCACCAAATACGCTAACCTATCGACGCTTGAATTTATTAAATTGATATTTCACCAAATACGCCAACTTATCGAAGCTTAAATTTATTAATTTGATATTTTCACCAAATATGCAAACCTTTCGATGATTGAATTTACTAACTCAGGGCGGCATTCAAAACCTCATGATGAAATTCCCTGATTTTTCCAGGTTTACCAGATCAATACTAACATTTTCCCCTGATTTTTCCAGGTTTTCCAGATCAATACTAACACTTTTCCCTGATTTTTCCAGGTTTTCCAGATCAAATAACACTTTTCCCTGATTTTTCCAGCTTTTCCAGATCAATACTAACACTTTTTCCTGATTTTTCCATGTTTTCCAGATCAATACAATCACTTTTCCCTGATTTTTCCAGGTTTTCCAGATCAATAACACTTTTCCCTGATTTTTCCATGTTTTCCAGATCAATACTAACACTTTTCCCTGATTTTTCCAGGTTTTCCAGATCAATAACACTTTTCCCTGATTTTTCCAGCTTTTCCAGATCAATACTAACACTTTTCCCTGATTTTTCCATGTTTTCCAGAACAATACTAACACTTTTTCCTGATTTTTCCAGCTTTTCCAGATCAATACAAACACTTTTCCTCGATTTTTTTTTGTCGAAGGAAGGTGCAGTACAGGACTAAACACATTTTTTTCACATTTCACTCAAATCGCAATAACTGTATCTCAGAATTGCTTTGCTAAATCAAAAATTGCAGTGCCCTAATTGTAATTGGTGCTGGTAAAAGTAGGAAAAGGCCTCAATCTAAACAAAACTAAAAACTCACTTAACACGTAACGTCCCACATTCCTTAGGCCTAAGGAGTTTTCACTTTTATCAGAAATAAACAAAAAGGAAAGTTTTAACAGAAATAAAGTGAAGGTTTTAGAAGTAAAAAAAATAAATCCGAATGAACTATTCTTATTGGTGAAAGATTGTCCGGAAAATGTTCAAATTTCCTGATTTTCGGTAAACATTTTTCAAATTCCCCGATTTTTACCTGAATTTTCCAGACCTGATAAATTCCCTAAATTTTCCCGGTAGATCGCCACCCTGTAATTAGATATTTTCACAAAATAGACCAACCTGGGGGTTGGTTAATACTTGGGGTTCAGTAATTTGATATTTTCACTAAATATGCTAACTTATCGATGACCAAATTTATTAATTTGATATTTTCACCTAATATTCTAATCTATTGATACTTGTATTCATTAATTTGGTATTTTTTCACCAAATGCTAACTTATCGATGCTTGAATTTATTAATTTGATGTTTTCACCAAATATGCTACCGTATCAACGATTGAGTTTATTATTTGATATTTTTGATATTATGTTTGTGATGGGACGAAGGAGTCTATGACAAATAGTGCCTAAGAGTTACAGATAAAACGATTGTAGTAAGACTCCCTGGATGGAAAAAGGCCCAAAGAGTCGTCAAATAAACGTTTGTAATAAGACTCCTTGGATGGGACAGACGGCCAAGAAGTCATAGATAAAACGTTTGTAATAAGACTCCTTGGATGGGACAGACGGCCAAGGAATCATTGATAAAACGTTTGTAATAAGACTTCTTGCATGGGACAGACGGCCAAGGAATCATTGATAAAACGTTTGTAATAAGACTCCTTGCATGGGACAGACGGCCAAGGAGTCATTGATAAAACGTTTGTAATGAGACTTCTTGCGTGGGACAGACGGCCAAGGAGTCATTGATAAAACGTTTGTAATAAGACTCCTTGTACGGGACAGACGGCCAAGGAGTCATTGATAAAACGTTTGTAAGAAGACTCCTTGTATGGGACAGACGGCCAAGGAGTCATTGATAAAACG
>JAHWFP010019996.1:22150-66822 GCA_023313725.1 Lithobius niger
GGGACAGACGGCCAAGGAGTCATTGATAAAACGTTTGTAATAAGACTTCTTGCATGGGACAGACGGCCAAGGAGTCATTGATAAAACGTTTGTAATAAGACTTCTTGTATGGGACAGACGGCCAAGGAGTCATTGATAAAACGTTTGTAATAAGACTTCTTGCATGGGACAGACGGCCAAGGAGTCATTGATAAAACGTTTGCAATAAGACTCCTCGGATGGGACAAAAACGTTTGTAGTAAGACTCCTTGGATGGGACAGAACGGCGCTACCTGCAATAGCCCCTAGGCGATACCCAATGCTAACCACCAAAGGGCCAAGGAGTTTGTAATAAGACTCCCTGGATGAGACAAAAGATTTGTCTACGATTCCATGCCATGTTCCATCACTTCACGTTCTGCGCTTAGGAGACAAAAGCAAGTGACAAATGTTGGAAGTCATATGCCCATATATTGTTTTATTCACCTTAAAATAAAGATTTATTTTCTGCCAGAAAAATCATATTTGAGAACTAAAACAATAGGTACAGTACAAGATTCAGTCATATTTCGAAATTTTTAAGTTAACTGATCATTTTTAAACGAATTAAATAAATACCAAATCCCGTAAATGCATCACCAAATTCAGATCGTCCGCTGAACCCAGTCAGAAGTTAAGTACCGGTATCGTTGTAAACAATTACCATCCATACTTCAAAACCCCAAAATAAACTGTGGCATAGCTTACATCTATCGGAAACCATAGGTGGGGTGCATTTGATCCGAGTGATTTTTTTAAAAATCAACTGTCTTTCATTATCCTTAAATCCTATAGTGGTTTGACAGCAATCAGTAGGGCAAAACAGAGTTGTACCTAGCTTGCCGCCATGATTCGCTAATGACGTCACAAGTTAATTCCCACGGCGTTTTTCAGTCACGTGAAAAAAATCGCATAATTCTTAGGCACTTTTTTGCATGATAATTTATAGTTTTAATTTTTTTTGCTGATCGAATGTTGTTTAATGCACATGTAAATTAATGCACATTGAAAATTATTGCGTTACTTATCTAGTTACTTAAAGCCGCATATTAACGGAATATTAGTAACTTTGTGGGTAAGCCTCCAGAGGTTCTAGCGTGTTACAACGGTATGAAGTGGCCATGAATATACGCTTGTTGCTGCGAAAAATCTCTCGCCTAAACATAGCCATTTCTTAAGCGAAGGGAGGAAACATGCTAGTGTGATACCTTTTGCTCATATCGATTGTGGCATGCAAAAAGATGATGCTAAGAATTTCCAATTGGAATTACCCAGCAAAATTGTCCTTCTCTTCTTCTGCCACCATGGCTACGGCTGGGAGCGCTTCAGACCTCCAAAATGTATCAGGCGGTAAACCGCAAAGCAACTACTGTCCCTTGGAAGGCGTTGGAGAAAGAAAACGGCACCACCACCGTTTCTACTTATTTGGTGTGAGTGCCAGTGACATACAACCAGGAGTCGGCTTGCCAATTCCTACGAAAGGCATAACAGCTCCAAAGGCAATCCTTTTAAATGTGTTTAATTAATGTAATCTACGGGCACTATTCCTACTTATTTTATTAACAAATTGGTCAAATAACTTTGGCACCAAATATTTCGGGCTACGGTAATGTTTCAGTGCTTCGCTTTCGTGGGGACATCGTGGGCTTTGTTTTCGTGAAGACATCTAGCAACAACGCCAAACACCACCTACACAAAGGCAGTCGAGATAAAGCCTTCTGTTCATCATCAAGAACTAAAAGTTTGCGGGTCAATGGGGAACAGTTAGCCGACTGCGGGATACTGCTTAGACACTGCGGCATATGCTACGCGGGGTTCGGCCAATTAAAAGAAAGAGCTTAAACTTACCAGTTATAGTAGACACATCGCAGCATTTCCCGATCAGGCCATCGCCGCAACCCGATAAAGAGGATCCAGAAAGCCGCGACGTAATCAGGAAGGGCCTTTTCTCCCCATGCGGCTCCAGCTTGATGGTAGGGTCGGCGCTCGACGAGAGGAGGCCGTCGCCGCCTTCGGAGGGGATATAGGGGAAGAGGGGAGAAGGCCAATCAACAGGAACTGAACATGGTAGCTGAAACAAACAAAACAAACTATAACTATGCATTACTACCTAAAGCTATTAGGATTCTGACATCGAAAAAAAAGAGGTAATGTTGAACAGAATGCACACTGTAACTTTCTTTAACAAAGACAGTGGAGTGGATCGAAAGATACTACGCTCTGAGAGCCCGAGCTATTAGGGATACACCAACGGCTAAAGTTTACAATACACCCATACTCGATATTCTTCTGAAATCAGTTCAAATGGCTCTACCAGCTTTCTAAATCCACTGACAGTTAGTTTAAGAACACAGAAATGTGTTAAAACCTTAAAAACGGTCATTTTGTAGTGGCGTAATCTGTACATTTATACGGTGTTTGTGTTCGCTGAGCCGGGGAGCAAGCGGGCTTCCCTGAGTTGCTCCACGAGCAAACACAAACACCGTATAAATTGTTTTTACTAATGAATAATTATTATGCAAATTGAAATTCAACTCAAGTCCAAGTACAAATAAATTAAAACAAATACGTGCAGCGTGTACGTGGTCTTGTGACCTATACGAAAAATACAGTGGTGTTGTCGAGGTTGGTGTAGTCTGAAGACCCGACTGCCAGGACTGAAAACAGAATGTCCAATCAAGGCCCACTAGTATGGATGGGTTGGGGCAAAATCATGGCATGTTTAAGAGATGGCCCCGAATTTTACTTATACCAATAATCCAGCATGGACAAATTAACATTCTGGATGTTAATCCGGAAAACTAGAGGAAACTAAAGGGATTAACCCCCCCCCCCCATTCTTTTCTGGTCACGGACACTGTTACAGAGTATGGGTCGATGAATATCTTGACCATCCGAATGTGAACGATAGGGGCATTTCATACGTTGTTAACTGTGTTCTCCTTAATGCTCACAGTTTGGTGGCCAATATGGCAAATTTTCACCTTCTACTGTCCTCTCAGGCTTTTAATATTTTCTTTATTACGGAGACATGGTTAGATGATTCCGTGACTGATGCGATGATCACAAATGGGTTGCCGTTCTCTGTCATCGCCGTGATCGTGGGACCCGGGCGGGTGGTATAGCTTGTGTATACCATAGGGCATTGGAGATTGTTGCAGTGTCTTCCGCCTGAGAGGTTGAGGCCATGAGTTTCCAGTAATTGTCTCTGGGCCTAAATTTCATTCTTGGCTATATCCCTAATGCAAACCGTGAGGATAACATTGATAAAATGTGCGACTTCATGTGTGATTCTAAAATGCACCTTCGGTTTTCAAATGTTATCTTAGGCGACTTTAACTTGTCCTCTGTGAACTGGTTTCTGGATACAGCTACTGATAAACCCCATGCCAATTTCTTGAATCAAATCTCACTCCACGGCCAACTCAGCTATTGAATAAACCAACCCGTGGATCTAATATTCTGGATATTATCCTCACTGATGATCTCCGTGCCATCTTTGAGGTTGTCACCGAGCCAGAACTTGGCCAAAGTGACCACAACTCTGTCTCTTTTTCAAGATTTTGAATTGATAACTGTTCTCAGGTCCTTCATCGGACGATGATTGATTTCGACAAGTTGCGCACATTTCTTTCTCATACTAGGTGGGACCAGGAATTGCAAAACTGTAGTACAGTTGATCAGGTCTGGGGCCGTTTTTATGCAGCATTATTACATGCAAAAAATATGTCGTAGAGCGAAAGAATTACTCATCCACATAAGCGTTGCCACAACGTAGTTCTAGTAAGGTTGGCAGCCAAAAAATTAAAACTTTGGAAATCTTTAAAAATTAACGACTCTGTCGTGAACAAACAAAAGTATAAAGAATGTAAGAAACAGTACGCAGACTTCACAAAGGTTCTTCAAATACAAGAAGAAAAGCGAACTCTTGAGGAGGGTAATTTGGCTGCCCTCTACCGCTTCTACAGAAAAGAGACAAGTGTAACTTGTTCAATCCCACCAATTCGGGTTAATGATTGTCTTGTGGCAAATAAAAAAGATAAAGTGGAAATCTTCAACTTAGAATTCTCCAAGAACAGAATCAAGGACAACAATAGCCACACAAACCCAGTGGCTGCGCCTAATCCTCAATGCACCACCATAAAAAATATGAATGTTATTTTAGAGTCACAATTCCGAGAATTATGGAGAATATTACCGCTAAATTTCACAACGAAGACACTTTCAATGGCTTGCGAATTTTCAATGGCAAACTGCCATCTTCCTAAGGCACTTTTGACAAAGTATCGGCCTCTTCACACCCACATCGTCTGCTACGAATTTCTAACCGCCAACATCGTCTGCTACGAATTCGTAACTTCCGCTCCTCGCAGCCTCCCGTATTTCGTGGGCAGCGCGTTCACTAGCTCGTCAAGCTTCCACTGTCGGCCAAGCTGTTGTTTCAGGTCCCTTCCAATGATGTCTTCAACCTGGGGAAATGCAGGCCCTTGAATGTTCATCAATGACGCACCTCCAATTTCATGCAATCGTATGGCTATCGATTCTAAGCATCTCAGATGCCTGTAATTCTTAGAATTTGAAGTCACCAGCGTCTCAGCTTTCTCCCATCCAATACTATGCTTAAGACTCCACGCAATGAGCTGCGATGCCATTGTCTTCCTTCCCGTTTCTTACATTGGCCATGTGTTGCCCCATTCTCGTCCTGACTCCTTTCCTTGTCTCTCCTATATATACGGCATCGCAGTCTCCGCATGGTGAATGTTATTACACTAAATTTTACTCCTCTCAAAATTTTATCGGCTCTCAATAAAATGAAACCTAGTCATGCTTTGGGCCCTGAGGGCTTCTCGGCCTTTTTTACAAACAGACAGCTAATGAAATAGTTTTCGCACTCATGAAAATTTTTTCAAGCTCCTTCCACGAGGGGAAAATTCCATCTATTTGGAGTACAGCCAATGCGGTTCCAATTTTTAAAAAAGGTAATCCGACCGATCCAAAAAATTATCGTCCAATTTCCCTAACTGCAACACCATGCAAGATCATGGAATCAATTGTGAGGGACTGGATGTTGACTTTCATCGAAAATCATAACTTGATAAAAGATGACCAGTTCGGATTCCTCCCTGGAAGGTCTGCTGTTCATCTTCTTTTACTGGCTTTGGATCATTGGTCAGATGCTATAGATCACAAAATTGATACCGACATATTTTTTTTCGATTTCCGCAAAGCATTAGAGTCAGTGATTCACCAAATTATTATTTAAATTGGACTTATTAGGTTTTTCAAGGGATTTGTTGACTTGGTTAAATGCCTTAATCACAAAGCGTTCACAGCACGTGGCGATATCTGGGATCAAGTCTAGTGACTCGAAGGTGATCAGTGGTGTTTCACACGGATCCGTTTTGGGCCCTTTGCCGTTTGTACTGTACATTAATGACCTACATTGTTCCAATTCCTCAGCAATTCAATCGAAGTTTGCGGACGATCTCAGCTTGCACTCACCAATTGTCTCCTCATAGGATGCAGTCTCATTGCAGGAAAGTTTTGATGAAGTGGTAGTTTGGTCAGAAACATGGCAATTGCCATTGGCTACAGACATATATATGTATGCGCCTGCAACTGCATGTGGGAAATTCGCACACGTTAATTGACTACAGGTTCGATAATGATTCTTTGGATCTGATTGTTTCGGAAAGGAGTTTGATCTTATTTAAGTCTGACCTCAAATCTTCACTGCACTGCTGCCACATAACATCTGCAAATCGTCGTGCAGTTATTGTTTGCCGCTGCTTTACGTCTGGGAACTGGGAAACATTGCTGCGGGCGTATAAAGTTTATGTTCGTCCGACGTTGGAGTTTGCAAGTCAGGTCTGGTTGCTTCACCTTTTAAAAGATGTGGACAAGGTTGAATACGTACAACGGCGCTTCACAAAATCATTGCCTGGCCTGTATTCTTTGCCCTACAAGGAACGTCTTGCACGGCTCGAGTTGGATTATCTGGAACTCCGTAGACTAAAGGCAGATTTAATCTTAACCTACAAAATTCTTCATCATCTTATATCAGTCGCGCTTCCTTTTTTCGAACTTCAGACTTTTTCTAAGACTAGAGGGCATAACCTCAAACTTGTTCGTCAGTGTTGTCGTCTCGATACCAGAAAATATTTTTTCTCACGTCGTGTTGTGCCAGTTTAGAATGCCCTTCCCGAGGTGATTGTCTCTGCCACGTCGGTGGAGGGGTTTAAACGTGGGTTGAACAACGCCAATTTTTGCCAGCATTTGTTGAGGCCAATGTATTATAACCAATAATGGGTTTGGTTTTTTGGCTTGCTTTTTATTTTATTTTATAATGTTTTTATTTAACGGGAGGCTGGGCGTAAATGGCGGGTCTCCCCACCCTGTCCTGTCTCGCTGACCTTTTAGGTCAGCAAATTGTATTTTATTATTATTATTATTATTATTATAACTAGCTTCGTTGCTCGTTGTGGGATAACTAACTTCAACACTCACCACTCCAATACCATGAGCGCAACTGTGCAAACTTATAACGGTTTTTTCCAGTTCGGAAATTTGCCACCGGAGTGTCAACTGATGGAACTGGCGTTTGTGTACTTCACTGCTAATTATCGCGGATATATCTGCGTGTGTGCTACATTAACACCAAAAGAAAATGTATGAAGGGTAACCCCTACATGTGTGGCTTGTAGCTTGCAGAAGACATGCCGGTTATCTCCACAAGCGCACGTTTTGCATGTCATACTGACGTTGCATCACGTTTTGATCGTTAGTGCTTGCCCCAATATCGTGTCTGGATTTTTTTAGACCTTTTTTTAGGCTGGTTTGTAAAATGATCAAGTTACTAGTAACATTTTTTTGAGTAATATTTGATGCAATTGGTCGAGATTTGTTCACCGCTGTTACTCTTTGTTTCAACCTCAGGGGCCATGACGTCACGTAAGTGGAGGGGATATGCAACAAGTGACAGTTTAAGTGACAGGGAAGCCACAACTGATTCGACTGCTGCCGAGTACTCCAAACCCAAGACAAAGATGCACGGTTCACACAGTTAAGCCATCTTAAAAAATATGGCTCAACTGTGTGAAACAAAACTGCTACAATTGCATACCCCCTCCACTTATGTGACAACATGGCTCCTGATGCTGAAACAAGGAATAGTGGTGAACAAATTTCGACCAACTCTTTTTCTCCTTAAACTGATTCACGGGTACAAGTGAACTTATAAGTGCTCAAGGTGGCTGGCTGT
Source organism: Lithobius niger (assembly GCA_023313725.1). Taxonomy (NCBI): domain Eukaryota; kingdom Metazoa; phylum Arthropoda; class Chilopoda; order Lithobiomorpha; family Lithobiidae; genus Lithobius; species Lithobius niger. The sequence goes on from JAHWFP010019996.1 coordinate 29,430, forward strand.
GTCGGTTTTCAAAACCAGTCGCTGAGTGTGAAACTGATTTTTGTTAGGGGAGGGGGCATAAGTCAGGGCTCAAATCCCATATGCGGTGCTTCATAACTAGAGTGGAAGGACGCAAAGACAAGAAAATTCTTATGTATGGCCATTACGTACTGGGAAAACACTAGGTCCGTCCATAGGGAAGCATTTAGGCCTTCTTGCAAAGTAAAAAAAATGCCACCTGATAGGCGGAATAATAGCCACAAAGACATCAAAATGAACAGGAAAACTTTAATTTTCAGCATGCATTTGATGCCTTGGTCGCAAAAACACTCAAAACAAGTAAAAACCCCCAATGAAGTGGGCTGGCTATGATGAATTTGCAGCCAGATTTACTTAGTGTGTTGTTGTGACCAGGGCATCAAATGCATGCTGAAAATAAAAAAAATTCCTGTTCGTTTGATGTCTTTGTGGCCGTTTATCCGCCTATCAGGAGGCATTTAATTTTATTTACCCTCAGCCGCAAATTAATTGATATTTTAAGGCTTTTCCTGCTCGCCAAAGTCCAATTATAGGTCTATTAACAATTGAGTTGCCAGCTTCCCTTACGAGAATTCGACAACATGAACACAAACATTAAGTACAATAATATTAAACACTGCCTTTAACATGTAAATTTCTAAGCACTTCCAAAATATGCCTATAGTTCTCGCACACAAACTCCTTCTAAGTGAGCAAACGAAAGTGGAAAACATTGCGTCTCACTACGAGAATTTCAGTTTCAACACGGTATCCATTTTGTGTTTGCCGAATCTGAAACAAACCACCAAATACTGACATTCAGAACCGAAGCGAACAGTCTGCGTTAAAGATTGGCCTTGTGAAAATACAAGATACACTAATCGAAGAAAGAAAATACAACTGCCCCGACTGGGACTAGAAGCCAGGACTTCCCGCTGACTAGACACATTTTCTAGCCAACAGTCGGGGCAGTTGTCATTTCATTCTTTCTTAGATTAGCACAAGGTCAGTCTTTAATGCAACGGTTTGCTTCAATAACCCTTAACCTTGTCATTTATTTTTTCTTTAATTTGTATTTAGAAATCATTCTGCAACTTTCTATGCCAGTAGTAATTGTTTTCTTGTCAATGAAGCCACGAGGAGAGCATGTCTGCATTAACAACTCAAAAGGAACATTCCCATAAAAAAAAGACGAGAGACATGCAACAAATTTAACATAATCTACGTAAAACCTAGCAGGTAAGAAACTTACGCTCCTGGATCGTAACGAACATTTCTGGCCCCCCAAATAATCTTATAGACAGCAAGATGAACATGGACCACAGAAGAGAAGGTTAAGAGCCAAAGAGAATGAAAGCTGAAGACGACACTTAAAGAGCCACAGCAAGTGAACATAGAAGATGTAGCTAAAAAAGACACAGAATGAAAGGTGAGGCTAAAAAAGACACAGAGAATGAAAGATGTGGCTAAAAAAAGACACAGAGAATGAAAGATGTGGTTAAAAAGCCACAGACATTTCCTCTTTACGCACTGAAAATGTTGGTAAAAATCAAGCAAACAAACCAACTTGAAATACTTAACCAGGGATCGTACGACATTTTTGGTTTGAATTTACTTTTCCAAGTTTTCCCTGACCAGATTTTGCACACTTCCCTGCCTTCGGTGTCATAATTTAACTACTAAACTGAATACAGTACATGCATCAGCGAATAATATTTTTAATGATTTTTCCCCCCATTTTCCTTTTCCCTAACTTTTCCAGGTCCTTTACGAACCCTGTTAACACCATGGTAATGATGTTCACTGATGAACGTGGTATCTAATCTTGGCACAATTCGAATTGGTCAGTTGGAACCTCTGATGCTCGAGTCAGCCCTTTCCATAACAATGACCATGACTTTGGCCAGCTCTAATTCCCTCCCAGCCTTAGAAAATTACGGACAAAACGACCAACAGGAAGGCAGAACTGACATATTCACAGTGGTCATCCTACTTATTAAGGAGGTTTTTAGGTGTGCTGCCTTGACCATCAGTAGGTCAAGGCCGAAATAATACATGCCAGAAAAGAAGATGAGTTTTTCTCAGATCGCAAGAAGCCTTTATAAGGCTGCTTCCTACAACGTAATTTGTTGAAATAAGCGAACGAAAACAATGGACGTAGCAAACTGCCAATGATTAGTGGGCAATAATGACGAAATACTTCGTGTCATCACAGCCCAAAGTTTGCTTTATCTTGAGGTGCTGATTTGTCATCCTTGGCAATCGCAATGCAGGCTACATTGTAGTTGGTTGATTTCTAACTAGCCTGAATGTGGATGGGTGAGAAAGTTGCCTCTTTCCATGGTATAATTTTTTTTAATTACCTTTACCTTTAGTCAAATGGTAGCAACCTATTAACAGGAAGGAAAAATAAGCCCGATGGGGGAACTCCTAACCACATGAGAATGTACAACCAAGTAGTTGCCGGATCCGATACCACTTCTGGGAACCAGAGCATTGACAAATCCTGAGGGGCTTGCAATGAATTGTTGACCAAGAGGACACTGGATTGAATCCCGCAAATGACCTATGTACATACAGGATTTAATAAAGGCCCCTCAGTGTACAATTGCTTGATTTCTAACTAGCCAGAATGCGGATGGGTGAGAAAGTTGCCTCTTTCCGGGGTATAATTTTTTTAAATTATCTTTACCTTCAGTCAAACGGTAGCAGCCTATCATCCAGGAAGGAAAAATAAGCCCGATGGGGGACTCCTAACCACATGAGAATGAACAACCAAGTAGTCGCCGGATCCGATGCCACTTCTGGGAACCAGAGCATTGCCAAGTCCTGAGGGGCTTGCAATGAATTGTGGACCAAGAGGACACTGGATTGAATCCCGCAAATGATCTATGTACATGCAGGATTTAAAAAAGGCCCCTCTGTGTACGATCCGAGGCCCAAGGGGTTAATAATTTAAAAAAATTATAGTTTTAAAAACGTCATCACAATTTTTTTGATTGTGAAATCCCTTGACACCCCCCTTTCCCGTCGTACGTAGTAGGTCCACTTTGTGAACGATCCCTGTGAGATTCAGAAGAGTCGTCAAAGGCATGGACTGTGCGCCAGAGACGAGACCGAAACAGTCCACTCACCTGCATAAACAGGAAATTTTAACGAAGAAAAATGATGCCCACCTGTGTACATGTTAGGGATGGGTCGGTAACCGAAACCGAATTTTCGGTTTTTACTGAAAACCAAAACCGATACCGATTAGAATTTTGTGTCGGTTTTTCGTACGGTCTTCGCAAAATCAAAGATTGATTTGTAGTTTTAAATTTTTTAATAATTATCATTTTTTATGTATAAATGACAGCAAAGCCCCTAGTCATTTAAAAAGAAAATAGTACATAAAATTGGTGTCCATGGTCTACGACGCTCATGAAAATGAAAGCACGAGCGAGTTAGAAGCTTGTAATAATTGTTACAAGAAAATAAACTAGCAATATCTGGTTGCGGACAAGGGTGGCAACAACCGAAACCGAAACCGCAGTTTTGTGGGCATGGAAACCGAAACCGAACCGATGTTAAACAAATAAAACCGACCCATCTCTAGTACATGTGGGGTGGAGGGGCTTGGGGGGGGGGGGGGGTTATTCATTTCAATTACTCAACGTAACATTTCTACAACTTTACTTCACTTTTGGCAGTACGGAGTGGGTGTAATAGCAACATACGTTACTTCCGTGGCTTTTTAAGTTCTAAAACTTGCAACTTCCGCGAATTGCAGAGATTTGCTATTACAGGAAACATAAACTGCCCTTTAACTGAAATTTTATAGGCGCAGTAGTCGTTAGCTGCTTTAGCTTATCTACGCTTCATGAACGCCAACAAGCATCAACGCACAAATTCAGGGCCATGTGAACTAACGCACCAAACAGTGGTAAGACTGGCTTGGGCCTACTCACAAAAGACTGAAGGAAAAAGGAAAACCAAGGAATTTTTCACTTTGATGAGTTTTTTCACTCTGTGGAGTACTTTTGTTGGAGAAAATTTAGGAAAACTTACTCATTTGCACGTGCTTTCTGCATAATTTTCGTGTTTTGGGGGAAAGAATGTCGTAGGTTCATGGTGGCTCAGCCATACCACGTCTCATGCTCATGACGATTGTGGTGTGTAAAAGTTCTAGGAATTTCCAATTGGAACTATCTATAAAATTTGTTCCCCTCTCCATTTGGCACCATGGCTACGGTTCAACCGCGTCAACCCTCCACATAGGTTGGCCATGTAGGGAGAACACATTTGCAGTGACAAAATCAATCTCCAAAAATTCTACGAATTCTGACATACCGTGAGGTACGTACGAAACCTAAAGCACCTGTAAGATGTTGCAATATGGACATGTGACATGGGTGCAATATGTGCTCATAAAGGACAAACATGCTTTGAGTGTATTGTGGAACTATAGCAATGGGCAATGTTGCAATATTGCGACTTTACGACGATCCACCCAAAACCAAAACTGGTAGGCCTATTAGCGAAGCTGCCAAGTTTCCAAAAAGGGTCGGCCTTTGAAAGTAGTGATACTATTCAACGTTGGAAAAGTCACCAAGGTTAACCCTATTAGCCAAATTCATCACACCGACTAAATAGTTCAAAGGTTAAATGACAACTAGAACATTGTTACTTGCAGTAGCAATCTTCAAGTTTTTATTTAACGTTCAAAGTATTACTCGGTGCAATTAACTTGGCTAATAGGCTTAACCTTGGCGGCCATTCCCCGGTTCAGTGATATCACTACTTTCAAAGGCCGGCTCTTTTTGGAAACTTGAGAGACTTCTTTTATGGTACGATATATGAAGATAAAAATAATGTGAATATCTGGATTATTTCATCCCTATTTTAATAATGAATATCAAGAATGCAGACGTGAACACCAATTATTTTAATTCATCTTCATGTATATGACACATATGCTTAAAATAGACCCACCACGGACAAATTAAGACATTGTGTAATTCTGCAACTACAAGATAGTTCAAATACCGCAATGACTAAAAATGGCCGAGCAATATATTCCACAATCGTATGGTCGACATTACGCTAGATAGTTTGGTAGTACATTTCTGGATTACCTCGCTTCCGTTACAAAAAAAGGTGACAAAACCTTTATTCACCATTAATGTGTGTAGCAAGCAAACCCACAGCGGGGGTTCACTTCCGCAGCTGAACTGTTGACATATAACTGCTCGTGAAGGTCATGACAAGCTAAAAATGACTTTCCGTTTCAAGGATCAATATCCCTTGCATGAAAACACCAGTTTCATACCAGTAATATTTCTCAGCCAATCATTCAAGATGTAGGAAATCGTGTACTTCAATAATAAAGGGGCACAGACCTGCAGAAGTGGTTACGGCAACAACGATTCTGCTTTAGTATTTACAAGTCGCATGTTTCTAGTATTGACCCAAGGTCTTTGCTCTCTACAAACTAGCCTAATGCATAAAATAGTTTGCGACCGGAACACAAATTTTTTTGGCCATTTACTATGGGAACTCACTCTCTGCGAAAAATGAAAAAAAAAAAAACCTTTGTGGGCCTATGTCATTACTTCCTTGACTGAATATTTAACCGACGATGGTTAAGCTTGTGTCAGTTGAAACATGCTAAACCTACTAGTATTTTTATTTGGAATGGTGGGTGCAACAGCAAATAGCACTCCATCCCTGCTTGTTCCACACAAGAAATCCAAAATTTCATTTAAAGGTGTATCCATGTTGGCTTTCCTGTATGACTCGGTTTTGTGACAATAGTTCAAACTTATGTAAATGCTTCCAATATAGGCATTTTCTTGTTTTTTTCTTTCGTGCGAGATGATTTTGCGACATTAACTCTAACCTGTGTAAATGTTGCAAGCGCTATTCCCAACGGGTCGCACGACATACCGGAAGGATTTATGTCCCTTTAAGCTTTTCAATATCCTTGCCCTTTTGGAAATGATCCAAATAAGAAATTCATGACATAACCCAAGCGGCGTCTTCAGAAACAGGTGTTGACTTCATACATATATACCCAAGAATGAACAATTTGCGTAGAAAAACAACTACCTTGCCACTCGCAGCACGGTTCGACCTAATTTCATTTTATCCATTGAAAGTTAACCATAGAAAAACGTTTACAGTAGTTCGTTTTATGTTATATATAACAAAGTTCGTAAAAGAAGAGAAAGACGTCCTTCAAGATTGATTAATTTGTCATGACGGAATCCGTTATTCAAGGTTCCAGGGCATTTTGAAATTGTGTAACACTTTTAACCCGTTCAGCACCGACAACACTTCTTGCGAAAATGTGTGGTCCGGTGTGGAACGGGTTAAAAGCGTTAAGAAAGTTCAAATTGCCCTGTAACCTTGAATAATGGAGTCTGCCGTCATGACAAATTAATAATCGCACTAAGACTGTTACGAAGTCCAGCGACTAAAAACGAGTTTCAAGAAATGATCCCTGGAATAATCGGCAATCTGAAGTAAATTTCACGGGTCCCAAGTGAGTGAGCAAGCACTGCTGGGTGGCAGGGTCTCCAAGCTAATAGGACACGAGATCCATTCGCGTCGCCGACCCATTTAGTCTACACACGGGACTTTTTACAGATAGGAAGTAGAACAGAATTCGGACCACAAAAACGGGATATATAGTTAAAACAATGTGTGCAGTGCAGGGAAGCCATACAAAGGGCAGCAGTAGACCAGTGGCATCACAACACGAAGTGCAGTTTTCAAATATGCAGTAGCAAGAGTATCTTTTTCCATAAGTTTATCATTGCAGATAATATAAGACAACCTAGTTAAATTTATTTGATTATTAGTGCTACATGACATGCTACATGCAGTGATCAACCCTCTCGAATGTCATTCTAGTATCAGGTCGCCATGTAGCAAGAAAGCAAGAAAGCCAGAAAGCCTTAGAAAGCACTCACCATTTCATGTCTTGCATGATACATGGTTTCTCTAATTTATGCATTGTCAAAATTGTACAATTTTCTTTAACTCCCGTATTTTAATGCCAGAAAGGCTGTTGCATAGCCCAAATATATCTGAGCACAACGCTGCAAACCGTTCGTCTTTTAACTTATATGGTTCCAGAGATATCTCTCTTTGAGTGTCATTCTCTGTAGCTAGTCGCCATTTTGGCGAGTAAGGCTAACTTCAAGTTGCCAACTGTTGATTTCCATTCGCCTAGTGGCAAGTGGCGAACGACATTGAAGAGGGTTGGCAACGATGAAAAAGGTTGTGTAATAACAACGGATGGTTGTCCTTTGGGTGGTTTCCCTGCAACATAGTTTGAATGTGTCCCGTGTTTTATTATTAATTTACTTAATCCCCGTATCTTCCATATCTTACCCTTATCTTGAAAGCGACTTCCAATTAGTTTCGAGTTCTTGATCAGATTAGTTATGGGTGACTGCCACCAAAATCCTCAATATCGTGAATACAAAACTGAATTTCTTTTAAATTTAGCATAGCTACCTATAGTTTACCAAAACATACATTATTGTGTGTAAATGCATTAATTTTGGCTGCAACGTTTTTTTTTAATTAACCGTCACTTTAAAATTGGACACGAAACCAGAAAACCAGAGTTAGGCTAGGTTCTCAATTTTTCAATCACGGAAAACTGGGTTTGATAATGTGGACCGGATTTGGAAATCCAAACTACGGGTAAAAGGATGACGTGTTTAATTTCTATCCCATTCCATTCCAAAAGAAATTTTCGAATAAACCAAGATGACTTCAATAGAGAGACAGAAGCGAATTACTGGATAGCATACCGTAAAACAATAACGTGTGCCATTTTTTTCCAGCATAGGAATGCAAAAGAGACTCCATTTAGTACTTTTTGAAACGAATATTAAAAAAAGTTAAGACCTCAACAGAAGTGCAAACTGCAAACACAAAATCGTGAATCAAGGTGAAAATGAACGAACACTAGTAATAAACGAGTTATAAAATTATCAGCAATAACATCACGATATCACTAAGTGCAAACTATTTGTGAAATCAGAACAAAAATACAATCCCATTAGGCCAAAAAATCTTTAAAACCTTACTTGGTACAACTCTTTTGTTGACAACTTTAGTATGCCTAGTTGTGAAAAAAAAAATCAGAATTTTTCTTTTTCAGCTGGATTTACAACATTCTCCCCAAAATGGGGTAGGAATCAGTTACGAACGCAAGAGTGCTATTTTTTTTTGGGGGGTGGGGACCGCGAAAGTAAAATTTCTTTGTTTGCCCAACTGGCTAAAATTGTTGCCCCACTGCTGCCTCCCCAGTACAGTGATTCTGACGCCGTCCCTGAATCCATCTCATTCCAAAAGAAATCACCGAACGAAGCAAGACAACAACAATAGAGCGAGTGAAGCAAACGCTATGGCGAAGTATACCCCAAAAGGACTCGAGCCATTTCTTCAGGTACAATACCGCTTCAGGCAAGCAAAACACGACCATTTATCAGATGAGAAAACAAGTTTTCCAAAAAAAAAGCCCAAACATTTCCACGATTGTTTATTTACATCCACACACACAACGTGGAGTTCAGAGACCCTCAGCCAACAAAAAGGTGCAACTACAAACGCACAAAATAGTGATGATCAAGGTGAAACTTCACTCACCCTGGCAATAAACGGGTTATAAAACACAACCGGGTTACACAGCGGCATCGCGATTTCATTGAACGCAAACTAGTCATTGAAACGAAGCCAAGGATCGGTCCCCAACTCTTTCCGTCAGCGGATCGGTAACGAAGTCTTCGTTCGTACTCTCCTGCGCCAACACCGGCCAGAAACTAAACATAGCGGGCGAGGAGGAGGAGTTTTGGCCGCTGCCTCGTTCGTTTACCTCTCCTTCCGGGGAGTCAAATCAATAAATGAAACTTTCAACAACGTGCGTTACGGAAAGGTGCAAGCCAGGTACGGGAGCCCTTCGTGCACAATTTCAAGGCAACGGCTTGACCAGAGTGCCACAAGTCAACTCACCTAGTTTCCGTGTTTACGAGCAGATGATTTTTAAGGGCACGTCGGATAAAACATCTCTCTCTCTCTTCCATGGTGATTCATCGGGAGGAGTTTGTAAACTGTGGGAGTTCCACACCACTCATCGCAAACCATTCTCCCCCCATAGGCGCAGTCTACAGGGAAAAAAATATTCTCTAACGTTGTAGGTGGTAGACCGCTGCCGCTGTAAACTGCTTATCTCTAGTCTGGCTATAATAATAGTTACCTGAAACCCTTGCGTAGCAATTTTCATTTCATGGGTGGGAAGAAATAAAAATTAAGTCCCTGTCTGCAGATTTTGCCTTGGGGCCGGTCATTATTTATGGGTGGGTGGGGGGAGGAGCCCACCCCTTCGAGGCCCTAATAAAATCTTGTCCCTCCCCCCTCCTCGCTCAAGTTACAAAAAAATAATGTCCCCCACCACCCCCACCACTGTAGCCATCATTAGTGCTCTAGCCAAATTACCGGCAGGTTACAGGTTACCACTAGTAAGAAAAATATGTCTAGTTTCTATCGAAAGACACGTTGGGTTAAAAATGGTTACAAACCACCGATGTTCCTTACCCCGCTCTTGTATCACGTTTCATGCAATATATGACGCTCACGCTGTTCGCTTTTATGCCCATAGCCTTAACATGGTCAGCACCTGATAATAGGCAGAAGGAGCCAAGAAACCAGGTGGCAAGCCTTTCTAGAGAGTTTATTTAAAAAAATATATACTTGTAGTATTGGTATTAATTGCTTTAAAACCTTGTACACTCAGCTTGCCCACAGAAGCTGAGGCGTTCTTGGAAATTTTGCTGAAAGTGCCATTTTGTAGGTCCAAAAATGACCGTCTTCCAATTTGGTCGTTTTGTTTTGTGACCCTTCCCTTGAGGAGACATGACAAAATTATAACCTGGCAATTGTGACCTGACAAATTCGACAGGGTCCCACAAATTCATGACCCTCCCCCAATTTCCTTGCCCCCCTCCCGGCGATAAATAATGACCGGTCCCTTGGCGAGTTAGGGCCCACATTATTGAAGGATATGCTTGCAGAGTAACCAAACATTTGAATAGCTTGGGCACATCTGGCACATTCCTGACTGGAATTAAAAATTCTACTAAAGCATGATTTAAAAAAGGTGTTCATAGTGTTCTAACTGGAAAGGACACCATAGCCCAGTTCCTGCCAAGGCAGTGTGACAGACTACCAGGGGTGTGCTGGGAAGGCCATTTAGGCCCGGAAATGGTTACCGTAGGCCCCTTTTTTGTGTCATTTCGAAGAAATCGGTCGTCTTGAAACAATTTCAATACGCCCAACGGGCCCACTGACATAGGCCCAACGGGAAACCTCCAGTTTTCCCGTATGACCAGTATGTCTATGGGGACCACCAGGCACGACCAGTAGCAGTAGGATCGATTCTGGCCTACCATAATCAGAGGTTTCCCGGTTCAAATCCTAGGTATGCCCCTCCCCTCTTTTTGTTTCTAAATGATTTGGGCTAGGAAGGTTCGAAATTAAACCTGTTTATTAACTGCAGTTACGCTAACACACTTTGTTGAAAACAGCATCTAGTAGCAAAAAAATGGTAATAAAATTGTAATTCTTTCTTTTATTGTATAAACTTCTGATAAGCAACCGATTTTAACTTATTTTTGTATTAGGAGAGTTAAAAAAAATCTGCTATTGTGTAAACAAGTGAAAATCACATTATTAGCCCTTTATACACTGAAAGTCAAAAATATCCTAGCCCAGTTTTCGACTACATCTGGTCAAACTGTGTTGCGGGTTTACAACTGAAAACAGTGCAGTTAGCAACTTAGTGAAGAGAAGTAAAACAGTACACGCCTACGATACTATGGATCTAAATGCCAGGATTTCAGTGGCTGAAGGATTCTATGGTTTCGATAATTTGGTTTGGGACCAAAGGCTTTTTATTTGCACTCCAGCAACAGATCTTGGGGTGTGGGTTCAGAATTTGGGTTCAGAATTTAGGTTCGGTTTTTCTTGCACTGGGTTCAGAATTTGGAAATTCGATCCCGGGAGCACAGAGACCTTACATGCTGAAGCTGGTATCTCAGGGGAATTCTTTATTGTCGCGGAAACAGCACGGTAACGAAAGGTTTATGTAAGGTATAGGTGCCAGATAAAGAGTTTTTAAAACCCGGCTTGCATTCAGTACAAGCCGAAAATAAATGATTATGTTTCAATACCTTCTTCGATCACACATCAACAAGACCACGCATGGTTAATAAATACAGTTGAAATAGCACTTATCAAATCACGAATCTGTCTGAAAATCGTCAGATGAAAACAAAGTAATTAGCAATTTTGCACGATTGACTACTGCCCTCAATGGAAATCGAACACACAACCCTTCAAGATTGATGTCTGAAGATTCGGTACCTTCGATTACCAGGACTTTGCATTAGATACCAAACGATACCGTTAAAGAGTTCTTTGATTCGATCCCAGTAAAAGTATCGAATATAGGGATCGAAGTATCGACTTCTAATGCAAGCAGAACAGTAACTACAAAATCCTGTCCTTCAACTCAAGAGCAAGACACCGGCCTTGGAGAACAAATTAGTTCCACTTTCTCGGGACCTTTAAGTCTCCTCAAAAACCGGCCTCACAACTTATATTTATCACATGAGGCAAAGTACCACTTCTAGTTTGTCAAAGAAATTAGACATGTAAAACATATTCCAATTCTTGTTCACTGTCTCAGGGCGCAGGTGCCAAAACCAGTAAGACTCGCCACTGGCAGCTGGAACCAACCATAAATCAACACGACCTCACTTTATGACAATGTTATGTATACTTTATGACTGCATGCATTGGGGTTTATGGCAAGAGCTTGGCGCTTCCTTGTAGGCCCAAGTGAAGAAGACTCAGCAAGAAAGACAACAGTGTAAGTCACAAGCTCGACTTATTAGCAGTGTGAAGAGCCCCCTTACGCAGTGACTTTCAAAACCATCAAGTCGAACTTATGCTTCTGTAAACGGTCCCCACTAATACAAGCGGACCGGTCTTCTGTACACTTCCACCACTTTTTCAACGAAATATTGAGGCGCACACCTTTATCCCGCACTGCAACAGCGATCTCTTGTTAGACAATCTAAAGTAGTAATCATCACAATTGCCGGTTAAAAATATGTTAGCGTTGAGGCCTAGTTTTTAGATTTTAGACGACAATTGTCAGCGTTTAGGCCTCTTTTTTATACTTGCCATTTTAATTTTTAAGCAGCAGCTATGTGGAGAATTGGGTTCAGGAGTAGGCCTATCCATTCACACAACACGGTGTCGAGACTATTTTCAGGCATGAAAGTTGCCCTGAACAAAAAAAGCTGAAAAGTATTTTTGAGCAAAAAAAAAAAAGAAAATACGATTGATATTTCTGAAATAAGCTGAATACTTAAGGCTCGTATTAAGGTTGCTTTTAAGATTCACCTAAGTTTTAATGGAAAACCTGTCATACGTCCAAACTAAGTGAGAAATATCAAAAAAAAAATAAGAAACCAGAAACTAACTGAAAATGTTGCTCAGCACAAAAAAGCTGAAATCAGCTGACATTTCTCATGCCGGTATTTTAAATGAAGCTAATGCAAGTCGTTAACGAAATCCTTTTGCTTTTTTTACGGTTGCGTGTCTTCTAGCAGTGGTTAAATGCAGCAATCAAATACTAATCAAATACTAAAGAGTCGAGAAAGTCTATTAGCTATAAGGAAGCAACAAGGTTTTATTTGCCATGTTTTTTTAAAGCGCACCTGATTACCACTGAAAACGGCAACCGACGGACAAAGTCGTTGCTGTAGTCTTCCCAGCCGTTTCGGCTGTACAGAAGACAAAAAAAATTATGTCCCATTCCCCGACTTTCCCCATTTCTAACACTATTCCCTGACTGCTGGAAATACTATTTCCTGAAATTTTAGAGGAATACTACTTTTTTCCAGTGACTCGTTTCAAGCCAACGAATTTTTTAACAAGTACAAAACCGGACTGATTTCAGGTGATCAAATTTTTTTTTCGATCTGCGTAATATCGCTCGGCAGCCGTCATCAGAGTCCGTACATGAATTTCAATGCTGACATAGAAACATACGTATAATGTTACTGTTTCAATGCTGACATGCGAAAAACTAGCCGGTGCTGGCACCTGCTAGGTGTGCTCATTTTTACTGGTTTTGTCAGATAGGAACTTGAAAAGGTATTCTAACAAAGGACAAACAAAAAATACAAAAATAGACGACAATTCCCTGCCTTTCCAGGTTGATGGGAATCCTGCTGGAGACAGTTTGGTACTTACAACATACACAAAACCGTGAGCACTCTACAGAGCGTTGCGAAATAGTCTGTTGAATTAAAGTGATGTCACCATTCGACTTGACTGCTGGATCCATTGGAGTTAGTAGATACACTTTTACCTCGTTGAGTGCTCAAAAGTCACCAGCCAGTGCTCACTGGTGCTGATGAGTTGAAGGTGATGTTGCTTCCGCTGTTTCAAACGCTAAGTGAAGTAAACCGAATTCTGATTATAGTTTTGGAAGGTACTGAACGTCTCATTGTAGATTTGGCAGTTACTGAAGGTCTGATTTTAGCTTTGGAAAGAACTGAAGATCTGATTGTAGTTTTGGAAGGTACTGCATGTCTAATTGCAGTTTTGGAAGGCACTGAATGTCTCATCGTAGTTTTAGAAGGTACTGAATGTTATTATTCCGTTAATTAGATAGCAAAATTCACATTTATATGCCATATCTTCACTCGACTGGGTTTCCCATTGCAAACCTAACGAGCAACAATCCAACACGAGCATATAAAACCAAAACTACAGGATCATTAAGACCGGATCGTACAGTAGCCACCATTTTTGCTGCGTTACTGATGCATTCGTAAACCTAATCCAACTCGTCGCTCATTACCGAGATAGAAAATTTTGTACTGTGCCACCCCGAGCTGTCTGGAAAATCTACGCAAAATATTACTGATACAAACCGATATTATTAACCATGCCCATTTGGCTTTCCATCCTGTTATACGAGCTATGGAAAACAAATTGATTGGTTTCTAGGGATGTACCGAATACAAAATTTGCCGAATACCGAATATACAACCGAATAGTTAAACTGCCGAATACCGAATTATTCGGTTCTGTGCCGAATAATGGCCGAATAGGCCGAATAGGCCGAATACCTAATTATTCGGCCGAATACCTGTAATTTAAACATATTTGATCATTTTTTCCCTCTTTTAGAAATGTCAGAAGACAATTCCTCACAAACCAAAAAGTAAATGCTTAGCTTAACGTTCCTACATTCACACAATTACATAAATTTATACTACAAAATATTCGGCCGAATACCAACAAATCTTAACACTATTCGGCCGAATACCGAATATCAATATTCGGCCAAAATCAGTATTCGGCCGAATACCGAATAACACTATTCGACAAAAATCAGTATTCGGCCGAATACCGAATACTTGAATTTTTGGACGAATAGGCCGAATACCGAATAATTACCGAATATTCGGTGCATCCCTATTGGTTTCTGGAACAAGACCCCTCTAGTCAGGGCAGTATATAGTAAGTGTGCAAGGGTAGTGTGTAAGAGTACTGCCAGGCTTCGCCAGATGCCACAGAAACTAAGCTGGACTTTCCTTCAGCCATGATCGAAGGTTTTTCCGGTTTGAATCCCTGGGTTTGCCCCTCCCTTACTAGACTTCCTTCTGCTTCAGAAGTGTCGTTTAAACTAGTTTAGGTATACAATCGTTAGTTTGCTTCAGATAAGGTCGGCTCAAAAAATTGGTAAACTAAAAAAAAATTAATTTCTTGGGGACAAGACGCTCCTTAACATCATTCTCTGAAATACGACCACCTTCAAGCCATCAAAATTACTTAAAAAAAAAAAAAAAACTGAAGGCTGCAAGTAGCTTGACAAAAAGAATCTGGACACACGCTTCGTTAACTCGGCGTGAGGGACAGGAGGGAGCGGAAGAAAATGTCGCTAGTAATTATTTTTCTGACCATGCTGTTGAAGCGTAACTTTAACAAGGCTACTTTGCCCACTCTAGTGTAACCAATTGGCCACGTTTACAGGTAAGAATGACAGCGCATCAAATTGAAAACTGCCCTCAAAACTACATTTTGACATGCAAATTGTAATTATCGTGTTCAACAAGCGCATGGTTTTGAAATGGTTTGTGCAGACGTCTGCTGTCACCCATGATTTACCCAATTGTCCCATAGTTACAAGATAGTCCCTAAGGACGACCATACTCGGGCAGTTCGCGACACGCATTTTGCCAGGGGGATAACTTCAAAATAGGGGCCTCCACAGGCAGGAGTCCAGTGGAAGGTCCCCCTTCCCCACTTCATTACAAAAAAAAAAGAAAAGCCGTTTTTACCACACAAGGCGAGAACCCAGTGGTGCCCCTTCATTAAAAAAAGAAATGCATTTTTTGCCATGCAAGGCAAGAATCCAGTGGAGCCCCCTCCCCATTTTATAAAATAAATGCAGTTTTTGCAACACAAGGTGAAAGCTCAGTGGAGCCCCCCCCCCCATCCTCCTTATTAATAAAATACAGTTTTTAGCATACAAGGCACGAGCCCATTGAAATTCCCGGCACCCCCCCCCCCCCTTCCTTCACACAAAAAAAAAGTGGAATTTAACCTAAGCAAAATTTTCAGTTGTTTTCGACTTTCGTCAAGAAAATACTTGTACCAACGTACTCCTTTTTCGGACCCTTTTTTTTTGCTAATAACTTACCAACTTAACATTGGCGCCATTCGAAAATGCGGAGAAGAACTAAGATAGTAAACAGTTAAACGATACATTTTTTGAGAAATATTAGCAAAAAAACTGTACTTATTTTATTCGCAACACTTGGAGCTTTGACACGCACCCAGCCGAAGCGACATCACCACAAGGTGAGATAGGCAATTTTGCTAGTAAAGTCCTATCGGAATTCTTAGCATCTTTTACATGCCATAGTCAACATGAACCAATTCCAATACACCAGTTTAATTTAAAAACCCAACTTTGGGCATAGGGCTAATACGAAAACCCTTGCTAAACATTTCGAACGTCTCGGCAAAACCTTTCCCAAAGACCCAAAAGCAACAGGTCCAAGAACTATGAATTTATAAAGGGAAAACCAGTACCCATGTGGGCAACTACACGATAAAACCAATTGTCAGCTGGCAAATTTGACCCTATAGTGACAAAGTTTTGCTGAGTTCCAACACTTCACCGGACCAGCAAACGCAAACCTGCCATTTCAATGTCAAGTTCAATCATCAAATTTATAGGGCTTTGACGTAACAAATGAGCTTTCATGCCATAATTTTCAAGCTTTTGCTAGTTTTATCGTCAACATAGATTATTCTTTTTTCGGCGAAGGTGGTGGAGGAGAGGGTGTGGGAAGAAGCCGTTAGGCGTCACCCCTGGCAATGAACGTTAAAAACTTGTTGCAACCCGAGGCGGTATCAACTTAGTAATGCGATGACGAATGCTTGGTAATCGTGTTGGTAATCATCGGTTAATTCTAGCAATCCTGCGGTACACCTGGTATTCCGTAGTAATCTTCAATAGTTCCAAGTAATCAGATCTGCAGGATACTCAGAACATAAGTGGCGGCATGAACTTATACATACACTAGCTCCATGGTGGTAGGCTAATCTGCAGATAATCATAGTACCCCATGATGCAATACAGTAAGCCAAAGTATTCTGTACAGTAATCCGAAGTGAAAATGCAGTAAGCTGAAGTATTCAGTACAGTAATCCAAAGTATTCCGTACAGTAATCCAAAAGTGTTCCGTACAGTAATCCGAAGTAAAAATCCAGTAATCGAAAGTATTCTGTACAGTAATCCGAAGTAAAAGTCTAGTAAGCCGAAGTAATCCTTGTAGTAAGCCAGTATTCCGAAGTATATCACACAATCTTAGCTTGGCAGTCTAGTTAATCCAAGTTAATACTTTTAGGTAATCCTGTATTAATCCACTGGTAATCTTCGGTAATCCGCATTTGCAAGTAATTCCGTTTTACACTACTTTGACCGTGCACTCTCCCATCGCGATCACGTTATATCTGGTATCCTTTCAACGCGTTACCAAACTACCTTACTATTCCATTAAGAAACTTATACACAGGCAAGCACCAAGAAAAATAACGGATTCTGGAACCTCGATAGAAAGGGTAACATCAGTGTGCACTTAAGGTTGAAAATGTACGATATTTGGAGCAACGTTTGATTGTTCTAAAGGGAATTGACTAAACAGCACAATTATAGTGAATGCAACTTCTGTAAGAACAGGAATTACTTACTACATGTTAGTTTCACTTTCCTGTAAAGTTTCAGATGCTGCAAGTATTGCTGGACTACTTAGTCCACGTGAAACCTTACTGCTGTAGCCAACCATTATGCACGTAAATACAATTGCCAGAGCCAAAATTTGAAAACTTTTCATGCCCAAACAAAGGAAGAATAATGTAAGGCTACACACTCGACTACTTTCTTGGCTAAGTTTTTACACTGTTCTTCAGTCACGTCGTCTACTTTCCGTTCATTTCCCTACTAATAATGCATAGATCATTTTTCAAACACTTTTCCATGCATGGAATTTCACTATTAATTTCAAAGACACTTCCAGGTCTTCAAGGACTCTTCAAGACGATTAATTTTTAAACCTTTTCCAGCGTTGCCGTTTAGCCAAACAGAAAGCACCAATACAATTCTTAGCTCATCTATCATGTGCAAAAGTAAAAATGGTAAAAAACATTTGAATACAGCAGCAGTAGTGTCTGAATCCTTACATGAAAGTTTATTTGTTTTCCTTTGCTGTTTTGAGTTCGGGTCCAGTTAAACCTTACCTTAAGCCTCAAACGAGTTCGTTTTTGTTTTCTAATTACAACACATCTTTCTCCAAGCTTAAAACTGAAAGCACGACTAAAAAATTATGAACTAAACCAGCAACAAGATCGAATTTATCGCTACCATCAAAACGACATTAATTTTCCACACGTGCAAAAAAAAATTACCTGCGCAGCATTTCCTTTTCAAGTACCAAAACTACTCCGACATTTTTTTCTTCCACATCATCTACGCCGTTAACGTCCAGCCACCGACTGCTTTACAATCCTTGCTTTGAATAAACCACCAAATCTTGTGATACGAGCATGATCCATGAGCCTGGCCAGTCGCCGGCGGAACTAATTTTCGGCACGTAAATGGTCTGGTTTGTAAACTTTAAAAATCACTTCCAAGAGGCATTGCTGCAAAACCATTTCATGTCAAGCTTGGGAGATTTTAAAACCAGGACTCCGTGAATAGCGGAGTTCCGTCACACTCGCTCATTCTGGCGTTACATCCCAACGGTTTTATGTGCAACCAAAGCATTCTTGTTATTATGTACAGTTAAAAATGCAATTTAGTTTGTCGACGATTATTTTTTTTGGTAGCTTGTTTTAAAGAATTTTTTTTTTATGTACCTTTCGGAACAACTGGTGGCTAGTCTTAAAACCGAAGGTTCCTTTGAAAAATTATTTCTGACAAAAAGAAAAACCATCACATTAGAGGCTATAGAGTCAAAGAAAAGCTGAAACGTGACGCAATTTTGAAGACGTTGCTGTGGTATTCCCCAAGGCTTAGTACTGGAACCGTTACTTGTTCCAATGCAGGCAATGTTGTTAATTAAATTTGAAATTGTGTGTTGATATTAATAATTGCAGGTGTCCCAAACAAAACTGATAGGGCTTCGCTTTAGTTTTTTCAGTTGAAGTCATGATCTCGAACGTAGAGATAATGTTCAAAGGTTAAAGCAACATACCGCCTGCCTTATACCCTTCCGCCTGCCTCACAACACCCACTCGACGATCACATCCGCGTTATATACCACAGCTAAGGTCAACTGAGACGGTATCTTCGTTCCTCGCAGTGAAAAACATAGCTACTGTCTCAATTGGCATTGCGCCTAATAGTCCAGCCACCATGAACCTATCGATCGTGTCGTCAAAAACCGGAATGATTCTTGTATTTTAAAATAACAATTTATAATTTTCTAGACTAGTGTCTTATAATTTTGCTTCGGCGATCTATTGGAATAATTCATTTTAATTTTTACCGCATTAGTCTATTAGATTGTAGATCTAGGTAATTATTAGAAAATTAGTAGATGTACACACAGTGATGAAACGTCATGATTATTGTACGCGCGCATTGCATCATTTAGTGACGACCCGTCACTAGTTAACAATATTCAACAGAAAATCTCCTAGACGCCACATTTTAAAACGGTTTTTTAGCAAGGGACTGACTAACGGTAAGTAAATAGACCTTTTTGGCCGTACTTGATGTGGAGGATCGATAAAAATGGCGCTGGGAAGTATACCCCGTTAAATAAAAAATATGAAAATGTTTTTGGTTAAATTTTTTAAGTTTTTCATTCAATTTTGTAGTTTAATAGACAACATTAATCTAGCATTTGATATCATAACTTTCAACGAACTTTTGCTACGTAGCCTTTACGGCGCTGTAGCTACATCTTTGAAATAACGTAAAGTGGACAAGTTTTGTTTTGGACAAATATCTCTTTTCGTTTAGTTTTGCAGTAATCCTAGTACTTCGACTTTTTATTTATTTATTTATTTATTTATTTATTTTCTGTTTAGCTGCTTTAAACAAAACTGAGTTTTGCATAGTTCGGCATTCTCTTGTTCATGGTTATTTATGGTGATTTCATAGCAAAAGCTGGCACTGCAAACCGACCTTAAATTACTATTATAGTTACAAAACAGATAACTTTGCAATTACGCTTTTCCTAGCCTCTGAAGCAACGAAACTCGCCAGGTTTGACTGAAGCCATTTGTCAAATGTCAACATCTTGCACCGCCATTCATGCAGAAAGTTACTCCTTCCCGCCCTCATTTTGGTAACCAAGAGCTAAGTCCCCAGCCCCCACCTCCCCCTACTCCAGGGCAATCCACAAGCAAAGCTTCTCCCGAGCGCCCCCCCCCCCCTCATGCCAAAAAAAAAAGCCTTAAAATGGAAGTTTCGTAGAAACCAACCCAAACAAACAAAATAATTAGTGACCGGATAAGTCCTTATTGATTTACTACATTATTGATAACACTAAACTGGAATTTTCGATTGGGCGACTGCTTGTAAATTTGTTAAAGAAACAAACTTTAATGTTGGCTGTAGGCTAATTCAGGGTTCAGACAATTTCTTAATTTTCAATTTCCCTGACATTTCCAGGTGTTCCAGCTGCAGCCAATGGCAATTTCCAGGTGTTTATAAGATGTTTAGTTAGTGAAACAGTCTATAGCTAATGTTTTTATTAATATTTGTACGAAAATAATCCAACATCCCAGAAAATAGCTGTTTAGAGACTAGTCCAGACGGGACTAAACGCATTTTATCACAGATATTTTGGTGTTAGTCTAAGGTTTGGTTTATTGTGAGTTCTATTCAAAATACTTTAGCCAAGGATTTTGTTTCTGATCTGCTAATTCAATGGAACTTACAGATCACACCCAAAGGGATTTTTTCAAATTTCCCCAATTTCCACAAAATTTCTTGGTTTCCCTGACATTTCCCTGAGATTTTGGCTCTATTTTCATTTACCTGAGATTTTCTGGTTCTCCAGGTTTTGTCTGAACCCTGTAATTATATATATAAATATATATATTTCGTTTACTACCAAATGTGTCAACTTTAAATTTGCAAATGCTACGAAATCCCCAAACAGAGTTTCAAAATAGGTATCATAATTTTTTTACATTTCATACAATTTCGAAAAAAAAAAATTCATGACATTTTACAACACTAGTGGCGGGCTTTAGTGTTTGGTTTAAAGGCTGTGGGTTCAATTCAATTCTTCCTCGGATTTAGTCCGACATTTAGTCCAAAAGGCGATGACAATAAGTTAGCATCACTGTTTTTGTAATAAACTGGCTATTAAGACCACTAAATCAAGAAAATTACCATTTACTTGCTGCAACGCAGATGAATCTTTCAAAACTAATTTATGGGTTAGGTTACTACCCACTTCTTACCCTGAATAAAGAAATAAAGTTTAATTTTAATTCACACCTTCGCAACTTTTAACCAGAATTTGGCAATGCCCCATAACTGAATTGGGTCTTCACAACCAAGTTATTCCGAGAGCTGGCATACGATAAATTACGAGTTATAAATTAAACTGGGTGGAGTCGGACACTCAACAGGAGAGGGAGTTTTGTTCGGAAATTAAACTAAAAAAGGACTTCCTCGCAATTGATAAAGACAATGGATGATCTATCGCAAGCTCAAAATAAGGACTTGTTAGATTATAAATTTGTCTACGTTGAAAAGACTCTTTTGTAGATGGGGCTGTTTCTTCTGAGCCGGTGGATAAAAATCTGCAAACATTATAAGAGACGCGGATTTTTATTTCGCTGGTCCAATCAAGTACCAATTTAAGGCAAACTGCTGCAAAGCTATACAGATGTTAGTAGTGTACCACTTGTACCACTTGCCATGCAATAAAATTTAAAACGAAAAAAAAAATTAAAGATCTGATCCATTTAGTCATTAATTTCACTTGTATGTGTGTAGAAAATTAGTAAAAGCAAACTACCTTCCACAATATTTAATACATTTTTAAAAAGAACCTTTAAGGAGAGAGGGCCGGGCCGTTCGGTATTTGGGCAACGGCTATTTACCCAACAAGATGGACTGGGTGTTACGCTGCTGAGCTAATTTGAGTTATTTCTGGGGAAGCATGTTTGGTTTTAGATGACAATAAGTTGCACGTAACTCTATGCACGTTTGGGATGACAATAAGTTGGCATCCCTTTTTTTGTACTGCCTTCAACATATCAACTGCTAAGTTAAGATCATTGAATCAATAAAATCACCTTTTACATGCTACAACGTGCAGTAACCCAACTTTCAAAACTGTAATTTATGGGTTAAACGTGCACGTTGAGTAAAGTAACTTACTGTACACGAAAATATGTCAACAGTAGGAGTTAAAAAAAAAAAGAAGAAAAAGGCAGATATAGAAAGGGTACGCAAAATATGCATGAAAATGGGCTTCCTTCAAAATAAATATTTTCCCCAAGAACATGCAAGCAAACACACACAAAACTAAAAATTTTTTTATTAGGGTTGCTTTTACTGGGTAATTTATACGCTAAGTGAGAATATCTTGCATCCATTTTCTGTTATACTTTGTTCCACATTAAGTTTTCAGAAAACTGACTGCATGGCGCTCCGTTTTCTTCCACTACGAGTGCAAAAAATCCGTAAACATCCCATTCGAAAACTCTACCAGTAACTGTGTAGAGTCTACAAGTGTGATTTCCACATGTTTTTGCACTCTAGTGCAAGGAAACGAATCGTCATCCATTCAGTTTTCTGAAAACATAATGTGGAACAAACTAGTCATAGCTTAATAAAGGGAGAAGTCAGCCCCTCAGGGTTGCACTTCACTCAACTAAAATTTTTGTTTGAGCCTAAGTAACCAAAAAGGGCTGGGTTTTTGCCAGCAAGAACCGCTTTTTGTCGGGACAGTGGCAAAAACATGTTTTTTTTTCCGGTTATTACCGGCTAAAACCAGCAAGGTGTTCCATACACTTATTTCACAGTAAAAGATATTCTTCTCACAACCTCCATGCAATTTTCGACAGCCAGTAGCATAAATTTGCATAGATCTTATGAGAACAATATCTTTTACTGTGAAAATAAGCATACGAAAGGTGAAAGAAGTGAATACGAACTTTCAAAGTAAACGATGTGACGTTTTCAAGGGGAGCTTTTATAATTTGCCAATAGTTGACTATTGTAGGGAACACTTTTTTTTTTTGTAATTTGACTTCCAAGTCGATTTTTATCATATTTTTGGCCTAAGTGGCAAAAACATAGCAAAAACCAGTTTTTTTCTGGGGCGGTAAAAACCATGGTCAAAACCGGTTTTAACCACTTTGCGGCAAAAACCTGCCAACCCAGCCAACAGAGTATTCTCAACTGTCGATCCCAAACAAGGGCGATAACAGTCTTAGGGATCTCTAGGTGTGAGAACAGCGTAATTTCAAGTTTCCAAATTTAGTCAATTCATCTAAGACGCACTGCCTTGGTTGATTCGTTAAAATCTTAGTAAAACTAAGAAAGAAAATATTTTTATTTCAAGGCTAACGGTGTTTGCAGTCTATTAAATGCAAACGAAAACTGCAATAAAAATCTAAGTAAACAAAAACAAGTACAATAAGTCAATAACCTTTTGTTTCTAAACCGCTCAACTTCAAACAGTTTCATTAAAGTCTAATGAAAGACACACAAACGATTAATCAGGAGGGGAAAGCCGCCAACAGAGGAAGTAATTAACGCGGGCGGCAAAGGTAACATTAAAGACATTCATTTAATACAATTTTGTGGAATAGCACTATAAGCTAAGCAAAAGGCTAATATCAAATAAACAAATAATTCTACCCGTCCCTCCAATAATTATTATCAAGGTTGGGGAGGAGTGTTTGAACTTGAAAATTATAAGAATCTACAAAAGCATTAAGGTACTATGGGTTTAATGTAACTTTCTAAAGGAGGAAGGAACAGGAAACGAGTGAAAAATGTAGCAATCTACCAGCCAAACTAGGGTTTCAAAAACCCAAACGGGTTTTTTTTTCGTGTTTTATCTCTTTTGGGCGGTTTTCCAGATTTTATAGGAGTTTTTCATGAGTTTTTCGGGTTTTATCAGGTTATTTCCGGTTTTATCGGGTTTAATCGTTTTTATTGCGGGCTTCATCGGTTTTTTTTTGTGGGTTTATTGAATTTTTTCTGACTATATCTACTGTAACTAGGCTTCTGTTTTAGTTCATTCTCCTGAGCCCCCCGGAGGGTCAGCTGTGAGACTCGAACCGACATTCACTTGGTTTAGCGAAGAGGATGCTGACCACTGGGCTGTGCTTGTTCACTTTACAAAGCTTGAGTTGCACCTGAAAATGCACTTTTTGCTCCATCACGTACAGGTCGTTCTAGAAGAACCACGGGTCTCAAGAGGTTATGAGCCTTACAGTTACAATACTCCCGGCTCTTAAGGTTGATCAAGTATAATACTAAAATAATGCTACACCAATGTTTAACAAAAACCTTTCCTTACAAACAATTAACAGCTTGAAAATAATAATTAGTAATTTATTACAAAAAGGTAATATTAACTTCTTATGTAGGTTAGGTTAACTTTTATTTGCTATTAATATCTAGCCACAGGCCGCATAATTATGTAATACAGATAGGTTAAAACCACTACTGGGTTTTATAGTTGTTTTTTTTTTTCGGATTACTTTTCTTTTCTGGGCAAACCCTAAGGCCGCCCACACACTGAGCGACTTGGCCGGGCGGCCAGGTTGCTGCAGCCGATGAAAATTATTAGAGCGTAGTTTTACATAAACAGTAAGCATTCTCATTGGCTGCAGCGACCTGGCCGCGCGGCCAAGTCGCTCAGTGCGCGGGCGGCCTAAGCCTTAACCCCTTCCATCCACACTATCTATGAGAAAATGCAAAAATGAAATAAAAAATCACTTAATTCAGCACCAAAAAATGCGGTCATCACGATAGGGGCCTAGTTTCCTGAATGCAAGGTCGAATCGTATCATTGACTCGCGTATATGGGCCCAACGTTATAGTGAGTTTTTATTGCCCTAGTATACAAGTGCCGCAGTCTGACAGGGGATGCGCAAAACTAGAAATTTCAAGTAGAATTCGAATTGGACTTCATTGCGTAAACTCAAATTTTACGACTTTTGTAAGAGTTTAAAAAATAACCCGTCATTTTATTCAATAAGTTTGAAATTATTTACTTCAATTCTACAGCAGTAATGCTTAAATAAATGTGGAATATGTTACGTAGTCAATAGTTATACAATCAGTTGCAATGCAAACACAAAATCAAAAGTCTGTATTCAACAAAGCATTCTCTGTGCCACTTTTCTTCAGTGTTCTTGAAGCTGCATAAACAAAGTTTGTGTCGTGTGCATGGTGGATTGATAGAAATCAAGCAAATATAAATCAGCGATTTACATCGCGATTTAAATCGAACGCTTTTTATAATAATCTGGATTTAAAATCAATACTTTCATCTTATTAAATATTTAAATACCAACTACCCTATAAAATGTCCGGTACAGTTTTAGTTTCACTTATAACCTACTGATCAATCATCAACATGAAGTTGAAGCAGTTCGTCTTACAAACATCTTACGGCATGCATGCTATATAAAAATCTCCCTAATATTTATGAAAAATGACCTCAGTGTTCAAAATCAAAATTTGGTAAAATCTATAAATTTATGACATGCACCTAAATGATATCCACGAACAACCACAGAAAAGTATGGGTTAAAAAAATACAAAATAATCAAAACTTTTTTGATGTTTTTTCATACAAGAAAAATACATTTAATTGGTTTTAGAATATGGTAATTCTAAGTACCGATAGCATCATCTTCGAGTTCGAACTTAACTCGATACTTTACATCCAAACTCGATTCTTAAAGCGCTCAACAGGTAGAGCGTTTAGGAGCAATCAGAGAAGGCCGACTGGGCTAAAAGCTGTGTGCTCACAGTTTTTACCTCAATCGGCCTTTTCACAATGCTTCCTTGTGTGCGGGTATCGTAGTTCTAACAAGTGCGGGAATTGAATTCGCCGCGGGATGCTCGTAAAATAGTCTCAGAAATTCAACAGAACATCTTCTGCCCGACACATTTTAAAAAGAATTTAAAAAATTTAAAGACTTAACTATACTTAACATTACAAATAAAATTAACTAAATTGCATTAACCCTTATAACTGTACGCCACGTGGAAATCAACAAAACTTACTGAATTCTGCACATTTTTTTTAAAGACTTGAATGTTGTTTGGAAATAATGTATGGCAGCGTGCAAAGCATTTATAACAAGATAGGGGGGATTATTTTTAGTAGGTCTATAGAGATAAAAATGGCTTTAGAACGAAGGAAGCAAAACCACCAACCAACACATCGGTACCATCTACTGACTAAAGTATAGATAAAATGCACAAAAGTGAAAATCCTTGCTAAATGCACAAGTACAGTCTTCTTTCTATACAATAAGGCTCAAACTTTATTCATTTTGGCGTTTAGGAGAGCAAAATCCTACAATTAAAGATACATTCATCCCGGTTGGCTTTCCATATATGGCTGAGGTTAGCAACATTATAGTTCAGACTTGTGTAAATGTACAAAGGCAATATTTTTTTTTGTACTTTTCCTCTAGTGAGAAACGGAATTGCTATACATTCACTGTAACCTCTGTAATGTCACAAACGCTATTTCTAGCAGTATGCTCGAAGTTAGTGAAAAGGTATGTCCCGTTCATCACAAATTATTTACAGCTGTAACTGCAAGACTCGCAGAAGAAAAGAATACCCACGGGTTGTGTTTTACCATCACTTTATTATAGACGTCGTTGTCATTTTTATGTAAACTTGCGAGGTAAACTAAACATAAAAATGCCAGTAACGTCATTTACAGGGTGGTCCGCAAAAAATGCACGACCTGCAATTTTTTCAAGTTCGTACTTTTTTCCAGTTCACAAAAAATTATGTGTTTAAAGGGACACTCTTCTGAATCCAAAATCCAATTCCGATTCTGGAAAGTGAGTCCAACATTTCGAAATTTTCGAAAAAAAACTGGAAAAAAAAACTTCTCAACTTTCGTTTTATTTAGCCAGGGTACATTTACAGCCAACAACCTAGTACGTCTTGCTACCGAAGGAATTTTTGACATTTTTGGAAAAGAGAATTGCCGGCCCCCACCGACTAAATCCAGTTCCTATTGCTAAGAACGAAAAAAAACGATCGCATTCGAGAATAAGAATGCTAAATTTACAGGAAATGTATATTTCGTCGGCAACACAAACTACTTTTTTCAAAATTTTGATAAATACGGCAGACCCACTTTTTCGCAGTCAGAATTGGATCCAGAGAGGCGAGTCCAAAATGCACTTTTTTTTTCAAAACTTTGGACAATTTTTTCGACTTGGAAAATTTCCAGATTGTAATTTCACTCGGGCTGTGCATTTTGGTGGACCATGCTGTACTTTGTCTTCTTCGTCCTAAATTTACTAATCGGCAATAAACACAAGTACTGTATCCACGAAATGATTACACGTTTAATGCCAACGACATCACTATATTAAGAATGACGAGTGGGAGGGATAATTGATTAATTGGCAGCTCTACACAGCAGCTGAAGCTCTTCAAACACCCAGACAGTCATGACAACGCTGTTTACATAGGGCAGAAAGGGATAACAAAACAAACAACATCTACAAGATAAACCCCTTTACTAGAATTGCTGACAATGCTTTACAGTTAGGCAAAAAAAAGGTACGTTACAAAAATTAGCTCAGCCCTACTCAGGCCTACAAGAGGTAGCTTGAGCCTTGCACTGCTATTAGATCAAAAGATTGCCTACAACCTGTATGTTTCTTCAAAAGTAAATAACTGTAGCATCAAGCAAAATACGTCACATTCACGCAAAAAAAACGGCAAGCCGTATTTTACTTCTTTTTTTTTAAATAGCTGAACTTCAGCCTACAATGGCTACACGTATGTTTAGGTAAATGCCTTTTGGACTTACATGTCAGACTACCTGAGCGGGGAATCAAACCCACGACCTTTGAAACCATGGAACAAGGTCCTACCGCTGAGCCGCACTGACACGGCCGTCTCAGTATGACTCAGCGAGAGGACTTCGGCCTTTGGTTTCAAAGGTCGTGGGTTCGATTACCCGCTCAGGTAGTCCGACATGTAAGTCCAAAAGACAACATAAATAGGTTTGCATCTGTATTTTTTTATTTTATGTTTACATAATCGGCTTCAAAAGTAACTCCGGGCCTCTAATAAGCGCGATTTTGCACATGATGAAATCAATATGCACCCAGGAGCTGTCGGAGGAAATACGGTAATAATAATTATTATTACAATTACAGTTACGCACTGTAATACTCGAAGCCGTCAGTGACAGCTTCTGAGCTTTACTTACACCATTTTCAAATACAACTATTATAATTCAATATTTCGCAATGTTTTTATTCTTTATATCATCTCAGTAATCAACAATTCTAAAGTAATACTAACAATAGTGATTAATCATTTTTTTCTTTTAATTTTTCTTTTAAATTTTTCTTTAAGATTAGCTATTGTTGCATATTCATTCATGTTTCTCGCAATTTATTAAAATGCTTCGGTATATACCAGTTATTCTTTTTTTCAGTATTCGTTATTCAATCTTTGTACCAAACATTGGCTCTTTTTTTGCACTTAAATAGCCTAACAATTTTCTATGTGAATAGCAATTCTTTGTTATCATTATGTAATTTCTGAGTACTACTATTTTTAATGTTATATCCTCCTTATATATTTCATGTGTAGGTTTTGTTTTGTCTGCGAAAAGTAACTTAATATTATTCTGTAATTTTTGCACTCTTTCGATTAAGAAATAAGTTGCAAATCTAAATCGTTCAATTCCGTATCGCAAAATACTCCCTATACAATATTTTATTTTTTTTATTTTGTGTGTCTCAGCTTCCTTTTAATTGGCGTATTTTTAGAAGTACCGGTTATTACCCGCAAAATATAAAAATAAACAATTAAACGTGGACAGTAATAATGTGATTTGTACAATTTCTGCATTGGAAACAATGTTCTAAATGTACACATGAAAGACACGCATATCGAGCCATTGGCAGACAGGTTTTTTTCTTCTTTTTGAGCCGCTAGACGGGGCTTGCAGAAATGGAGTCCTTACGTACACCTTACAAGACGGAACGGAGACAATGCAAATACGAAATGCCAACAGTTTCCGAAAATATTTCAGGCATTCCTATCAAATTTCACTAAATTTTTTATTCACATACTTTTAGCCTTTCAAATTCCTCAACCACAAACTCCCATGACTTTTCCACATTTTCCAGTCCACTAGTCTCCGGTTGGAATGCCTTTGGACTACAGTTCGTTTCGAGTTTCCACTCGGAGCAAATCCACGAAACTGACCTTTCTTAACTAAGATTCCTCCTCTCGTCCACGTAAGTCGTCAACTTTAACAACCACCACTATTACTAACCTCCTGGAATGCAAATCCAAGGTGCTGAATCACTGGCATTCTCCTCTGCCCAGCCCACTGTGTATCCATCCGAGAAGAACGAAGTTCAGCGTTACAATGAATGGAGTGAGGAGTTTGGCTATGTACTTTGGTCTAGACTTGTGCCAGCATTATAACTATTGCCTCTCAAACAAAAGAAACTGACATGACCAAGCAACCTTTTGCATAAAGAGGACAGATTAGCATCGTTGCTTTGGCAGACGACAACAAATCCTTCCTATGGAATACACATGTTTTTGATTCATAATAGACGTTACGTAACAGAACAAACAACTGAACTCAAGTACAATAATTGAACAATTTGGTTGACGGCGCAGAACGAAATGGTTCACAGCTGTACACTTAATAATAGCTTGAGATATGTGAGCTGGTTCCAACATTCTTTTTTTTTTATATGAAAGTTAACACCTACCAAAAAAAGTAACACTGGCAATGAGATTATTAAAAGTTTTATTTTCCAGATGCATATGAATGTTTTATTATTATTATTGATTTCCCTATGATTATCCCTACGATTTTTAACAAACTAACAAATGAGATGCTAAATATTGATAATAAAGGGAAACTTAAATCGGAATTAAAAAATATGTCCGTTAATGAACCATGATAAAAAAAATTAATAAATTAACATAAGAAGGAAACTAGAAACATAACAAATGTGAGATGATTATAAATGAAGTATGTAAATAACTATGTATGTATATATCAAGCTATTTATTTTTTATTTACATACATGCAAAATGTACCAAGTGTCCGATATCCAGAATATAAAATTGTCTGATGAAAAGCATGTTTTTAGGTGAAAGTGTACAACAAACTACGTGATTTGTCGGATTTTGTCTGATGACGGTAATTTTGTCGGGTATCCTAGATACCAGGATACGGTAGATTTTGCATGCATGTTTCTTTATTTGTAAATTTTTGTGTGTTTTGTATTGCATGCTCATACAAGCTCTTGAGCTTCGAGTATTTTTCTAGTGCAATAAAATTATTATTATTACTATTATTATTATTATTATTATTATTATTATTATTATTATTATTATTATTATTATTAGGGAAAAATATACTTATTATTGTTGCTCACACAAGTTTGTAAAAACTTCGAGCCACGTAAACAATAAATAAAGCTTATTATTATTATTATTATTATTATATAACCAAGAATTTATAGAGTTGGGGAAGAGAATTTGTAACTCTAAAAAGTCCCTACTGAAACATGTGACATTCATTTCTATTAGTTCAGTCAGAGTTTTCAGGGAGCGCCACATGTTCCTTCTGATTAATTTTTGCTCATTTTTCAGCCCTAATCTATAGTATACTAAATTACAACTAAGCTAAACTAACAAATAATAAAATACAAGCTAGTTTCATTTAGTTTAGTTTAAGTTTAAGCTGAAAACTGAGTAGAAATCCCACATAAACTTAGATGGAACTAATGGAAATGAATCTAAGACGTATCAGTATAGTGAGTCTCAGTCCCAAATTCTCCTCCCTAACACTATAAATTCTTGTTACAACTAATGCGATATAGCATGTCAAAACCAAGGCGCGCACCACTAAATTATTTTTTTTAATAGCAACTATAAAGTTGTACCAAACATATTTAACAAACGAACACAGCTGCATAACAGGACAGCATGCTAATAAAAATAAATCCCCATCGTTAAGCTGGATTTAAAGGAACTCTTTTTTTATCTTAATTCTCAGGGCTGAAATAGCATTGAAATACGGGGTAAATATATCAGATAAACATATGTTATGTAAGTCACTTTTGACTGGGGAGTAATACTGATGTTGGGAAAAATTAGTGAATTTTTTGTTGTTTTACACTATGCTTTAGCAATGGGGTGATATCACTACACTTGCTAAGGGGAACACGTTCGGTTAGGATTGGTACACCATGTAGCAACTTGGTGGCAGCATTTTTTGTTACGATATCCCTACTTTGATTGGCTGAAACTTGGCAGGTTTGTTCACCCGTGTGGGTTTTGTTTGAAAAATCATTTACTTTGCATTTTTTATTGGTGGCATCTTATTTTCGCCAGTGCGCAGTTAGCAGTTGTTGGGGCCCCCCCCCCCGAGAAAACAGCACTACATTTTTGGGGGACCACAATTCGGTGGTCAGTGCATGGATTAGGCTTGGTACATCATGAAGAAAACTTGGTGGCAGCCATTTTTATTTTAACAGCACTAGTGTCATTTGCTGAAACTTAGCGGTTCTTTCACCCTTGTGGGTTTTGTTTGATACCACTTCTTAGAATATTAGAATAGAATAAACGTTGTAAGCTATACAGCTTTTTTAAGGCTCGAGCGGCAGATGTTAAGTAGAAGGAACCACCATCGTAAACAGTTGCTTTTTGCATCAGGAGGGAGGAAACCGTAGTACCCGGAGGAAACCCTCGTGCAACGAGCGGGGAAACAACCGGAGAAAAACCCGTACATATACACTTTCCCTTCCCAGAATCGAACCCCGGTCTGTAGAAAGCCAGAGATGTACAGCTGGGACCAATACGCCTATCGAATCTGATGCCCCGGTGATCGCAGCTACCCGGTTTTTTTTGGGTTGTTGTGTTTTTTTTTTTGTTCTAGTTTATTTTGCCAATGTCCAGTTACGGGTTAATCGTT
This sequence comes from Lithobius niger, assembly GCA_023313725.1. Classification (NCBI taxonomy): domain Eukaryota; kingdom Metazoa; phylum Arthropoda; class Chilopoda; order Lithobiomorpha; family Lithobiidae; genus Lithobius; species Lithobius niger. The sequence continues at coordinate 61,235 of JAHWFP010019996.1, forward strand.
TTTTTTTTTTTTAATTGAGTTTCGATTTTTTTGGTACATTTTTGGTAATGAACTTGAGCTCAGTTGGCTGTTGTTTCACTTTTTTTTTAAAAATTAAAGGGTGTTTTAAAATTTGTACCTCTTTACACTATAGGTTCTCGAAAATCTAAAATTCGCTACGCATTTTAATGCATCTGATTTTGGATTTTATTAAGGACGAGTAACTGACAGATTTTTAACTGCACAGCTCATATCACAACCATCAACAATAAGTAGTGCATCCATTGTATAAACAACGTGCTGTAGATTATGTATGGTAATCAGTTTATATCCACCCAAAACCAAAACTGGCAGAAAAACCTGCCAAGTTTTCAAAAACGATTGGCCTCTGAAGGTAGTGATATCATTCAACCAAGGAAAGGCCGCCAAGGTCAATCTTATAAGCAAAGTTAATCGCACCGACTAATAGTTCAAAAGTTAAATGAAAACTTGAAGATTGCTACTCGCTGTAGCAATCTTCAAGTTTTCATTTAACATCCAAAGTACTATTGGGTGCGATTAACTTGGCTAATAAGATTGACCTTCGCTGCCTTTCCTTGGTTGAATGATATCACTACCTGCAAAGGCCGATCGTTTTTGGAAACTTGACGGGTTTCTCTACCAGTTTTGGTTTTGGGTGGATATCACAACTTTCATAGGAATGTGAACGTACACAAGGGTACACCGTGTTATCTTCATCTGTAGCATTTTTCTAGAGGAGTTTTATTTCTATAAATTTTCACATTTCTTATTTTCAAATTTACCATTTGCCAATTAGCCATTAGATTAAAATTGCAGAATTTAAAATGCAACTGAATTTATTGTATGACCACTTTTCACTTGCTTAAGTTGCTTCAATCCCATTTTGGGACACACTGGCTAACAATTGCTGATTTCGTTCGCTTCGCTCACTCAATCAGTGCATTCCCTTCAGTTATTTTGTTTATCCCTGCACCTTCCCCTTAACTTTTCAGTCATACAGAAACCCCCGAAGGTCGCTGTTACTAAAACAGAACTCGAAGCATTTTATTTTTGGGTTATTCACGAAAACCCCGTTAGCTCGTGGATGCTGGCATTGTTGCGTAACCATCATCTAACGTGCATCCTTTTATTCTTACGCAATCCACGGCAACGTTAATGTTTCCTTATTTTGTCCTTCGTTACAGTTCAGTTTTTATTTCGTGGAGGCTTTTACAATAAATATAAAGACCAGTGTTGATTATTCAAGACATTGTTGCACTTGAAATCGTTAGTTGCAACTTGGAAAAGAAACAAAATTTAAATTCGCTGGTGGCGAATTTCAAAATCCTCCCACGCATTTGTCCTGACCCCTACAACTCTCAAACCAACAAAAGGACCATGTTCAGATCACCATGCATCCGTGCCCCAAAGCAGAATTTTCTGCCACTGTCTGCGATACCAATTGTCAGGGAAAAATTGTCTGCAGCTAATCTTCGTATGGTTACGTGCATATTTATTGGTTTTACTGAATAACTTTTCAGTGCTTTATTCTATTGATCTGACTCTTCCACCAACGGAAAGGTCTCGTCGAGACGACTAAAATGGTGTATTGGAATGTCCAAATCGGTCAAAAATTGGCGAATCGGCAGAAATTTGGTCAAAAAGGCACATTTTGTCTGCATCTGTGCCAGATTATCTGCGACATAGTCGCACGTCGCACCCTTTTCTGCCTTCGGGCATCCGTGTCAAAATTCAACTACGTAGGCCTTCTCAATTTTCCTCTAGCTATGAGCAAAAAGTCTATGGGATTTAACATGGGCAAAATCTTATTAGCTATCTAGCTAGTCAGCTAGCTAGCTACCTAACCAGCTAGCTAGCTAGACAGTAACATAAAAACAACGTTATTGACGCATCTTTTTCTCTATGATTGGTGTACACTCATCCTTTAAATTTTAGTTTTTCTTAATCTCTGAACCTTTCGCCTAAGTACATTTTCCACAATTTGAAACATTTCTGTCGCATTGGGATTTATCCTCAACACGCCAAAATATGCTTTCAGTTGCTTACAGTTAACGGACACATGTCTGCTAGTGAGCCGCCTTTTTATCATTAACAATCAATTTTTTAACAATCGGATGTCTTCAATGAGATGATCTACTGTTGCTTGGCGGCGACACACTAGCGCGTGTCTAGATTACTCATTAACTAATAAAGAGTATCAAGGACCACGCTAGTGATAAGCCTGCCAAGTTCAATAATTGTCATACTTCATTTAACTTCATTGTAAGAAAGTCATTGTTTAATTCCTGCCTTGTTGTTGCATGACCACTAGCTTTTGGTACTTTAACAGAAACTAGAGCTGAGCGAATTTCACGATGGTGAGGATAAATACCAATGTGGGGAAACAGCACAAAATTGTTGAAAATAGGTAGTCTTTGTGCCCTGACAAGCTATAGTTGTATTTCAGTGAAGTGCATAAACTATATCATTGTGATAAAACTGCGTGAATATCGTTGATTTCAGCCGACTACTATATACTGACTAATTCCACTCATATAAAATAAATTATGCGTCAGATACAAATAAAATTTGGCATTCAACTCTCTTTTAACTCCAATACGTGCGTTTTATGGTTTGGCGTGGCATTAACTAAAAAGATTCCACTAATTTGTAATGTTATTTTTCTGTATGTTGGGAAAACGCCAACGGTAATCAAAATTACAACCCAAAACGTCAAGCGTGCCGTAAAAAAAAGGGTTATATGATTGAAGTTTCACTTTACTTGTTAAAATTGACTAAGAAAAAAATTGATCTTTTTTAATTGAAATAAGCAAATGTACAATTGAGAAAATTGCATCGTTTAAGTGCTGTTGTGCTTTACGTTTTTACATATATGAATCGTAAAGCACAACAGCACTTAAACGGATGCAATTTTCTTAATTGTATATTTGCTTATTTCAATTAAAAATCATCCATTTTTATCTGTGTACATTTTAACAAGTAACGTAAAACTTCAATCACATAACCCTTTTTTTTACGGCACGCTTCAGGTTTTTGTTTGTAATCCGTGTACCTTTTTATGGCATCACCCAAGACAAATCAGTCTATGCCTTGTGGCAGTAAGAATTTTTTTTTCATTTACAACGGTGTGAACGCGAGCGCACATGTATTGATTGATGCAGTGATTTGTTGTTGGATCTGGTTTGCTGAATGGCATTGTACTGTAACTACAATGGTTAAAATAATGCAAAACAAACTGATCGTTCAGAGTCCCGTAACTCCGAAATGGCTCGACCAATCGAAAAAGTGGTCCCTGTGAGGATGAAAGCCACTTTTCATGTTTCAGATTTTAGGTAGGAGCAGTAGTTTTTTTGAAACCTGTGTCACACCAGAACAAGAACCATAACAACAATAACAACAAGTGAAGAGTTTTCAAATTTACGTGCGTCTCCCTACTTTTACTCTTGAACGGAAGTGCATAAAAGTTGTTAAAAAAATGCCTTCCTTGCCTATCTACTACCTGGCCAAGTCTAGTCGAAATTTATTGAATAGGAACGGAGAAATTAAAAGTTTTAGTTTTGCTGGAGAGAGGACTTCAATCATATATATATACACGGCGATTACTCATTATTCGTGTTAATGAGTAACAATGCAAACGGCCAGAAATAATCGGCAACACAACGTTGTCGATAAAATGGGTGCGCTACTTGTTTGTAGTAGGGTGCATGGCTTCGGCCCACTAAGCTTTTAATAAATCCACAGTCCACGCTACTTATTCTTGCTGGTTGAATGCAAATTAGCAAACGCTTTAATTTACATGATTGAAGTCCTCACTGCATTAGCTTGGCAACTAAAGTAGTAACTTGATAGCAGCCATTTTGGCTCTGATATCACTACTTTGATTGGCTGAAACTTGGTGGCTTCTTTCACCGTTGTGAGTTTTATTTTAGATAATTATTAATGTTAGTCAGTTTGCATTGTCGTGAAAAAGACTTTACTACAATTACTGAGAAATGAACTATCAAATTTACTGGATAAATTTCCGAGCAGCATTCACTCACTTCTAAACTGTAGATTGGTCATAATCTTTCAAATTTTCGATTGCTTCCAGCAAATCTTAACAGAGGGTTGTTTCTTTCCTTGTTTACATCTCACTACACTGGCAGTTATTTTGCCGTTTGGGATTCGTTTGAAATAAAGCAGAGATGCTTACCAAGTCATATTCAAAATGGGACAGTCACCTGATCTGAGAAACCTTGAGTCTGTAGCAATAAAACTGGATGAACTAAAACAGGTGCCTCTCATGAATCTACACGGCCCTTAAGTCCTAAGGACACTTACTTTGTGGGGAAAGATCTTGAGAATAAACTGAACGTCAGGTGGAAACTCCTAGGCCATGATCGGCCTCACGAAGGGACAGAGCTGAACGAGGTAGAACGACCTTATCAAAACCAGAGGCTATGCAAGGAGGGGATTATGAATCCAAATGGCAAAATGACTGACAAGTGTAGCGAGATGATGTTCGTTTGATAGGGTTTTAAGTTGGGTTTATGCCATTGGTTGGTATATGTCTAAACAAGGAAAGACACAACCCTCTGTTAGCATGAAGAAGGTTACTGGAAGCAATCGGAAATTTGCCAAGATTATGAACAAACTACAGTGTGAAAGTGGGCGAATGCTGCTCGGAAATTGGTCTGGTAAACAAATTTGTATTGTTACTGATTAACTAATGAGTGGTAATTATTTTGATCACAGGCGGCATTTTTCCAACATATTTTTTATTTAATGCTTACCCAAACGTCAAAGCATAAAAGGTGCATACCGGTATTGGAGTCAAAAGTGTCATGAATACCAAATTTCATTTGTATCTGTCACAAATTATTTTATAGAGCGGAATTAGTCATCAGCCAGTAGTCAGCTGAAATTAACTTTAAACAGTTTACGCACTTGAATTAAATACAACTATTGCTTGTCAGGGCACAAAGACTGCCATATGCAACAATTTTCAAGCTATTTCGCTGCATAGGTATTCATCCTCACCAACGTGAAATACGCTCAGATATGGTTTCTGTAAAAGTAGCAAAAGCTAGTGGCCCCCCATGCAACAATGCTGGAATAATAATGACCTTCTTACAATGAAGTGTAATTAATTGAACTCGGTGGGCAGACCTCCTTGGTATAGGCTTTCCTTGGTGGCTTTCGTTTCGCTATTGTCATAGGCTTTTAATTAATAAATTGCTTTATCCTAGATGTTTATTCCTTTCCTTGATTTTATGACATGTGGTGTTACTTTAAGCCCTGATAATTAAATAGTACAGCCTGTACGGGGATGGTGTGCTGTATATGTGTTAACAGGACTAACAGATTTCTCAGCCAATAAGCAAAGCTCGATCACAAGATGTTGACATGTATTCATCCGTCACTTAGCAATATTTTAAAGAGAAGTTGGTAATAAACCAACAGCGATAATCGTAGTCTAGAAATGACGTAGTACAGTAAGCCACCTTTATGACTTATATTTCATTTAAGTGACCCAGATTCAAACTGGGGTCCATCACCGGTGATCACCAGAGTCCATCACCAGAGATCACCAGAGTCCATCACCAGAG
>JAHWFP010019996.1:66832-89915 GCA_023313725.1 Lithobius niger
TCACCAGAGTCCATCACCAGAGATCACCAGAGTCCATCACCAGAGATTACTCCTATACCGCCTTGCCGATATGACCACTTGTCCACTGGGGCCACAAAACATTTACTTTCGGAGTAGGAATTTTATTGTTTGTTCCTGTGGTTTTAAACAAACTGCACACTTACATCCAACATGGAAAACAAATGAGATATTCGTTTGGGAACCTCCAGGAGTATTCTAGGATTTCAGGCAATTTGTAAGTTTTCTTCCTAGTCTGGAATTTCACTCTTTTCCAGGCGTTCAATAAGCAGTACGAACGCTGCAAGATGGAAAAGAAGAAAATATCCCCAAATGTCGGGCTTTAACCCTTTGCAGGATGGCATCGTTTAAAAACATATCAACAAGATGGGGCAAGAAATAGATCCCAAGGGACACCGCAAGCTTTGAGGGCCCCCCGGGGGTCCTGCTTTCCCCTGCAAAGATACCAACAGTCCAGTAACCAGCGTCCTCGACTCTGACCTAATTAACATAATTATGGAACTTAAAATATGCACGTCTCTATAAACGGTTTACTGGTCTTAACATTGTGTGTGTTGTCTACAGGCTACAGGACAATTAAAGAAAAAAGCTACAGATACATCAGAACAAATCAACTAAAACATGCAATAAGTTTACGGAAAAGAAAGGGACTACATGTTTGTACTTTCCCAATGAACGACGCCTGTAAACTCACAAATCACGACTAAGAATCCGTTTAGAAAGTGGGACAGGAAACCACCCAGCAACAACACTTGATGTGTCACGAAATCAACAAACCTCTTTAAGACACCATTAAAAAAAAAACTAACACACCTGAACTACATTTCAACTTTTCTTTGTTACTTTCTCCAAACAAATACTCAAAAAACATCCAAAATAGCAGTTCATTGAAGAAGAGAAGGTCATTCCACTATATTTAAATACGTAGCTGGCAGACCGGAAGACATCAAGAGCTGGAGAAAGAGAAAACTCGAACGAGTGCCAAGAGCAAGAATCAGCACAAGCTTTTTAAAAACATGACACAGAAAAAAAATAATAAAAAAAATAGACAAGATCATTTGTCCTTGCTAACGAAACAAAAATGCCCCTCGCGCATTAATTCACATGATGAGTCAATGGTTCAGCTGAAAGTGATCTAACCAAGTGTGATGGAAGCATCTTTAGAGCAGAAATCGCCATCAGTGCAGGAACACAGACAGCATTACAGTTAGCTCATATGGTCATAACAGTTAGCTTGCTCATGCCAACTTGTCTATGGTAGCAGTAGGGGTTCATCCCATACGGGTGTTTACAATGCAATCTAATATCGACGTAAGGCAAATCGACCCAATCCAACCGATGCTGATGACGAGAGTAATTGAATGCAAGTATTTATCCAATTTGCTTACAAATAACTAAATAAGTTCACGAAGGTTTTGCCTCACTGCCCTAAAGTTGGACAGAAAGATGTACCAAACGTTTCTGAAAATATTCCACATACCAAAGTTTTTTAAGTTGATTGGTTACAGAGTTACCAAAATTTATCCAAAAGAAGGCAACATACAATTTTCCTATCATTGCTAGAAACATTTCACCACACTAATAAGATAAAAATACTAATCAACATAAATATCAGCCTATCCCTAAAAACATCGATGTAACTGCTCAGGTCTAACCTAAATCTTGCTAACTTTTAAACATTTTACTTAACTTTCTCTTAGTTCATTATTTAAATTGTTTAGTCAAACCCACAAAACTTAACAAGGAGAAACTGAATCGTACTGACCAACCTAATGACAGAATATTACGGTTCAGACCCTTTTTACATTCTAAATTCCCCTGACACTGACCCTTCCGAGGTGCGTCTGTATTTTCAAGATGTTTTGGAAGCAATTTAGGCTAATCAGCAGAAAACTCATGAAGGCGTTGTTTTTTTTATCGGTAAATGTTCTTACTCCAGAGTTTCATACCGAAGCTGAAAAAATACCAAGCACTTGAGCGAGGTATCTGTATCAGTTCAGAATATCAGCATTTATCGATACTTAAATTATGCTCGAGCGGCATTTGAAACGAGAATATGCCGTTTCCTACTTTCCCAGCTACCCATCACAAATTTACCGAACACATCGTGAAAGCCGACTACTGTTGTAGGACAAATATTAGTACCAATTAGGGAGCGTCAACCAAAGTAAATATTGTTTTATTTTTAATACAATATCTTTTCTTAGATTTATAATAAAATATGAACCATAACATCACCAAGTTTTACAATAATTTTATTGTTAATTTATTTTCAGCTAGTCAATTTCTGTTTAAGTACCGCATTTCATAGTTTACGTACTGCGGTTGCTTCTACCACTGCACTTCAAATATTAACGGCGATTAGGTGGAAACACGCTTGGGTGGAAAGCTGATGCTGGCTGATCATTCTGTCACTATGGTAACTAAAGATTAATCGTGTGTTGCAGGGAAGTCAAATCATGCCTAATGTAAGTATCAGGTAGCCTACTACGTACTAGTTTAGAAATTGGTTTAGGCCTACTAAACGTAGTCCTGTCATACTTGCGCTATGTGAAGGAAACCAGGCGATTCGATCGTAAAAACAACATGGAGGGACAAAGCTGACAGTTTTATCTGAAGAAGAATCGTGTGCTCATTTTTATCTTTTTAAAGACGAATGATTAGCTGATGGCTCTTGTTTACTGGATTCCCACTCGCAAATTGTCGTTAGAAAATTATAAAGGTAAATTCTCAGTGAAACAACTTCATTCACAAATTTAAAATGATCGCAACTTATAGCACACACAAAGCAAAAAACAATGCATATTACCTTAGCATAAGTCAAATTACCTAATGAAAATTTGTTCAGAAAAAGGACACCAACAGTTTTGCGCCTAAACTCCCCATGACCATTGTTTAGCAACAATGAAATGCACCAGCATGTGTTGAGGCTTGCTGTGGGGCAGAACTGAGCAAGTTGGTGTAGACACATGTCGTCCATGTCAGAGCTGCGTAAAATGGATCGACTGTTAACCATGTGATTCAACGACGGACTGTGTAAGGCGGCAGTAATCAGTGAAGGGAAGGAAATTGGTAATTTATCGCGGTAGCCATAATCATGCAGGACCAATACTGTACCACAGAAGCGTATATGTCTAATGCGTGTGCGACATTGCAACTAAACGTTCTTCCGCTTCCCTCAACCTATACGTTTCTGATGTGCGCTTCACCTCAAGTGTTTTATAATTCAAAACAGGAATTTGCAGTTGGACCTCAATGACACTTCTGCAGTTTTTTTTTATTTCGCAGGAGATTTTCAAAACGATTCTTGTTTCCTCTGAAATTTCCATAAGATCTTCTCCAAATTTTCATGTTCCCCGAACTTCCAAATTTTGTCTACACTCTATCAACCTAATTGTTCAAAAAAATAAAAAACAAAAACCACTTACCTAGAAAGTCGGTGGCGACAACTAGCTGGTCTTCCAAACTCGGAGTCATTCTGATGTTATTCCTAAAGCAAAAAATAAATAATTAAAAAAGCTTTTGACCAAACAACTATCTAAAAAGCAGAGTATTGAACGGCATTTTTTGTTGTGCATGTACTCTCATTCTTATGTACCGCAATAAGATAAAAATAACGACGTAGAAACAATGTTATTGCAATTTAAAGATACCGTTAAAAGACTTGTGCCGTGTGAAGCTAAATATTTTGTTTGGAAATATCAGTGACTAATACCTTTTCCAAAGACTTTTGCAGCTTCACACGGCACAAGTCTTTTAACAGTATCTTTAAATTGCTATACATTGTTTCTACGTTGTTATTTCCATGACATTCTTGTTCATAAGCATGAGAAGACGACGAGAAGAACACCCAAAAGATACCATTCAATTACACAAAGATAACAAAATTTAACTAACTGCTGGGGGGTGCTTTAAAGCCAACAATTTATTCCTAACTAGGTTGAAGGAAGGAAGGATATAAAGTGAAGGTCACGTCAATACATTGGTTGTTGATTCTGCCCCGTCACACATCTACATATGGCTTAGGTAGCTGCACGCAGCTTATTGTCTATAACCTGAAAACATGAAGAATGGAGCAAGCCTCAGATGACAGAACTGCCAGAACTTTTACCACTGCTAAACCACGGACAGCCTGGGAAGCTAGGCTTTATCTGCTGGAATCCCGACGTGATCTGGGACCCAACATAAGGTTTCTGTTTTGCCGTGCTCTAAAAAAGGTACTAGAATATGCTGCTGAATTGACAGAATCATAGGGTTGCGTGGGTCAAAGATTTTAATACTCTTCATCGCGACTCTCAGAGTTCACAAAGATAACTAAACGCTCCAGCGGAGATCTAGCAGCAAAGATGAGGTTCAACCTATCGCTCTTTAAGTTTTAAGAGCTATTGACAATGGCGAAACGAATACGGTTTCAGCAAGCGAAATAGCAGAATCGTCTGCTTGTTTGGGGCTCCATTCTACTGAATGGCTGACACCCGGGCCTAGTACAATTTTTACCAATTGATCATTTAATATCAATCAGCTCTCACCCACAAAGATCTCTAGACAGACTGTTTCGCCCTTGTTTGGGCTCGTCAGTAGAGAATACTTTGTGGATGAGAGCTAGGCTACGCTTGCTAGGGCAAAGGACAATGCCGAAACGAAGACGGTTTCAGCAAGCGAAATAGCAGAATCGTCTGCTTGTTTGGGGCTCCATTCTACTGACTGGCTGACACCCGGGCCTAGTAAAAGTAGTAAGAGCTAATGGTTTAACTTCTGACAATCGTGACTGATTAGAATTGTGGGGGATTTATTGATTTAGTTTACACCACTGTGACACTACAGCCTGGGCAGACTTAAATTTATTTAGCTTCACATGGCCATAAGCAAGCCAGACGAGGCCATTTACAATATTCTCCCTCAGAATTGCACGTACCTACTTGTTAACAATTTTGCATTAAATGGTCAATTGTAGTAGCGAACCATCAAAAGGATTACAAAAGCTGATGCTTGTCATTCATTTTAAAGGTCTGTGCGTGTAAAGTTCATGAAACTCAGTGGGAGGGTGGTCCCCGTCCATTCGCTTCTTATCAACGTTTTAAAATGGGCTTTCTTTTTATAATAACCTGCACGACAATAGTCCATTTGAAGCAATAATCACCTAAGTTGTTGTCACCGACTCGGGGAAAAAATTGTTTCAAAGCTAAAATAGTACTTTGGAAAACCATAATTAAAACAACAATGTGTACGAATATGTAAGCAATAAAGACCAATTGAACTGAGAAGCTACGAGTCCAGAAAAATATTTTGTAAAGGTAGGGTTTGCAATACAATAAAAAAAAAAACAGGAGATTGGCCAGCATAGACAACAATACCAATTACCAAGGTCTGCTTTAAAAATTCTCTAAAAAACTTCCAACCTCTTAAAAAAAACCCTTGTCTGGTAGTGTAGGCCTAATGAAAAAACACTGCACCCTAAAACATTTTATTTTAGATTTAGACTTTCTTTTTCAGGCAAACAGCTAATGAAATGTACCAGACCTGACTGAACATTAAGTTAAAATCAAGCCGACATAAACAACCCAACAGAATTAAAGCTGACTGACTAGACACATTCTAATGGAGCATTACCAAACAACTGCCCACTACCTCCAGTCGCAGACAAAGCAACATCAATTGTTAACGTGAAACATAAATGGCCAGAGCAGCAATAAAAAAACTTAAGGCTCGACCTAAACCTCTCTAAAAGTTGTTCGCTAACTGCCGTCTGCCAAATGAAGAAAAAAAACAATTGGTGACTTGAATTTTACCCCTCTTGCTAAAAGGGCGACTATCAAAATTAGGCTTCATGCCACTCCAAAAGTTATATCGCAAATCTGCAGGGTATAAGTTACAAAATGTTTGTGGAATTGGGCTCAGACTGACAAGGGCTACACAGTAAAAACTGTTTACTGCAGTTTACAGGGCTAAATAAAATTACAAAATACAATAAATCCATAAATTGAAAAATCTTGCAGCTTACCATGCAAGATGTAACTTTAGTGGAGAGCAGAAATGGTGAGGGCTTTCTGAGGTCTAACAACCAAGTGGCAACTGATGGAAAATTGACACTTGAGAGGGTTGGTTCTGATCACTAATTTCCGGTCAAACGAATACTGAGCCAATACTGAGCATTGCATTCGGTCTACATCAAAACCAATCATTCCAATAATAAACACAATCAAAACCGGACTGACAATGAAGCAATTAAATCCACAAAATGAAATTTCTATCAGCAAAAAATTCTAATCCATGCATTGGTCAAAGAAACAAAAGTTTTTAGCAAATTTCTGATGAATTTATCAGGTACATGGTTTGCAAAGGTAAGCTAGAGGTTTTGTGTAAATCGATTTTGGGTTCGGACGGTTAGAAAGCTCAAAAACATCAAAATCCACCGATAATGCTGATTGACTGGCTTTGGAATGTGTACCACCTAACCCATCAAACCAAACCTATCATCTAATATTTGGCTGAGATGAAGTCAGGTCGATTGGTTCTGTAAATTTAGTGCTAGTTCTGTGTAGCAGTCACGATGTAAAGTGCCATATGCCATCAGATATCAAAATTACTTCCACTTCAAAACACTATCAAAACACTTCCACTGTAATCTAGAATAGCAAAAATACGAACCGAGAAACACACCTGCAGTTCTGCACAGTTCACACTAATTTCTTATAACATAAAAGACACTTTTACCTGCTTGCTGGGAAAATATCGTCCATATTTCTCCGACATAATCATCACATGAAACAAAACTAAGAGGCGTGATAGTACGCAAGATCGAAACCTGCGATAGACGCGGCTGATAAATGATGGAAAGTGAATAGCCCTCTACCTAAACAGGAAGTATTTTCAGTATTAGGCTTGGCTTATCAATGTTTCAATGTCAAGGATATAACGTCACTGACAGTGAAATGACTGGCTGGCCAACTGACACGCTACAACACTAGTGAGTCATTTTATCCACTTGTGTTTGTTCACTGACCGCAGAGACAATGGACAGTGATAAATACTGTACGGCTAACTATGTCTATTTGGGATTGTTTCCTGCCCCATTGGCATAGAAGCCCAGCATGAAATGAGAGCCAAATCATCAAAGCTGTTAGTTGCCTATTTGACTAAACCACGAGCCACGGCTATTTGCCGTGATGTCATCACGAGTTAGCCACTGACGAACGAGAACAGCGAATCGTTGGCCGTCTGAGTGGACTAGCCCAGTCAACGTGTTACGCGCGTCACAGCAAACAGCCGTGGCGCGTGGTTTAACCCTTTAAGGACTGTATGCGCGCTAAGAACTTATAACTGATTGTAGAAAAAAAATCGCAGCTTCTCACCCAGTTGAGGTAAGGGAATGAAACCTGTGTCATTTTTATTCTTAATGATCTGGCTTTCATATCCCAGTTTAAATTTTACTGTAATTGGCTGGAAGTTTTCGATGTGACGTGTAGAAGGGCTGTAAACAATGATTATACAGCGGGCGCATTCGGGCGCACCCGTCCTTAAAGGGTTAAGGTGATCTTTGTTACCAAATTTATTACCCTATTATTTGTTACCAGCTACATACTGATTATCAATGCACGTGTTAATAGAAGCAGGACTATTCCACAATTAGCCTAAATTTCTATTTTGGTGGGACCACATCATTATCTCGCAATTTAGCGCTTGCATGTAAACCACAAATTAGACTTTACGAAAAAGATAAACCAGATGTGCATACAAATTGCACAATCTCTGCAAAATCCAACAATGTTGAAAACACCGTCAATTGGCAAATTTACTTTAGTTGAAGTTCATATTACAGAGACTCACTTACGCAAAACCAAATATCGTCAAAGTTCCACTATTCAAACTTACAAATTTTTGACTATCTCTACTGATAGTCTTCTTGAGACTTGCATAACAACCCACTAGAGGTCGACCTAATTTCAGTTTCGGTTTTGGTCTCGGCACCAAAACCAGCAAATGTTCGGTTTCGGTTCTGGTTTCGGCCATGAAGTTAATAGCTCAGTTTTGGTTTAGACCGAAACTGAGGAACTCGTTTCGGTTACGGTTTCGCCTGAATCCTATGTTTCAGTTTCGGTGAAGCCAAAACCACTTCTACCTCCTGGCACTATCCAATTTCCGTACAGACTACTACGCTGTAGCCTAGTGGTGTGACAACCAGGGAGCACCATCACAGATCCGGTTTGCATCTGCCATGCCCATCAATAATAAATACAATTAAAAAAAAAATCAAAATCAAAATATTTAAATGGCTTCGTTGCACTGGAGGGTATTTGTGCTTTAATTTGTCTTTATTTATGTTCAAGCAAAGCTCTTACTTACTGAATGAAAAGCCTTTTTCTGTGCCCTGGACTGACACGAAAAAAATAAAAGACTTTTTAAAATTAAAAATGAGTAGTGAAAAAAAAATGCAATCGAAATGTAAACTTATGTAGCAAGACTGATAAGCTTTTTTTTTTTAATTTTAAAACATTATTTTTGTTGGAGGGGTGGGGGAGGGGCTTGTGGGAGGCCACACATTCATGATTTTATGATTTTATTCCTGCTATTTGTCAAATTATTAAAATTCATACTTTTCAGGTTAGGTTTTGGTTACGGTTTCGGTAGTAGTTTCGGTTTCGGCCGAAACTGATTGATCGATTTCGGTAGTGGTTTCGGTTTCGGCCGAAACTGAATTGCCAGTTTTGGTAGTGATTTCGGTTTCGGCCGAAACCAAATCACGGTTTTCGGCCGATAGTGAAAATATTGGGTTCGGTCGAGCACTACAACCCACCAACCTGGTGGTTGGTGTGCAAGTCTCATGACTCTTGCCTGAAGAAGACTATCAGTAGAGATAGTCGCAAATTTGCAAGTTTGAATAGTGGAACTTGGACGATTTTTGGTTTTGTGTAAGTGACTGTCTGTAAAACAATGTTGATAGTAAAGACGTGAAAAAGATGTGATGTACAAAGTTGGTTAAGATGTGATGTACAAAGATGGTAAAGATGTGATGTACGGACATGGTAAAGATGTGATGTACAAAGATGTCAAAAAGATAAAAAGATGTGACCAGTGGACGTTTGCTGCTTGCTTTTTGAAGGTCCCAGGGGCCCAATCAAAAAGTTCACGGTTTATCGAGGGACTTACTATTTAACCCTCTTGTAGCTGTCCTTTTTTTTCTCTTTGGGACGCCGTGACATAACGGGTTATGCAGGACAGAGAAAAACACTGTATAACCCTTTCAGTCACAAATTAATTCTGTGGTGTTTTTTTCTTCTTCTAAGCTCTGGGTCAGCCGCTGGATTCGAACCAGCATTCACTTTGGGTTGGAGAAATGTATCTTACCACTAATCTGCTGCTGCTCGCTTGGCTCGGGGACCCATTGCAAAGTTTGCGAAACGCATAGGCACTATAATTTTTGCTAGTCTTGTGGATTCCTGTCCTTATTAGGGGATGCCATGACTCAAGTAGTTGATATAGCTTTGTATTTCATTTTACAATCTGATGAAATGTACCCTGTATTTGTCCGAATGTGGCCAGCCTTGGCAATTTTTTTTTTATACGATTATACCAGTTTCTATAGCCTGAAGTTTAGCTACTACGGATATATTTGAGCTAATTCTAGTCCTGAGTATGATTGACGCAAGGGAGGAATATAAATAAATGGTTGACACAACTACGAGTGAATCGCATTCTCTCCCCCTTAATGACGCACAACTACTCCATTTTTACATATCATGTCCAAGGCTTTTGATTTGTGCCAATAACTTGGCTGGCAAAGGCTGGCCGCCAATTAATGGACTCTCTCTTCCCAAGGCTTCTAGTTGACTCTGCACAAATGATTTGTGGACTTGTGGTTGCGATAGCAATTTAGGTTTGGTAAAAGCTTGAGCGAAGTTACCAGTATAAAACTAGGCTAGCTTTAGACAGTGCAGTTGCTAAGTGCCGTTAACCGGGTATATACCAACTAAGAGGTGAAATTATTAGGCCCCGTTTCCAAATACATGCTTAAATTGGAAGTTTGCTAACTGTAGGCTAACGTCTTGTCTAATAGTAGTAATAAGCAACGGTTAATCTGTCGGTAAATGCGATTAATGTAGGAACCTGTCTTCAAAATAAAGTACAGAAAATCTAAATACTGTATTGTGTTAGTTATTATCTCAGTAGTTGACTCCAATCCACTTCTGGGCATGAAAATTTCCCCTCTTCTCTCACTTGTTGCATTCGTTCGCTGGAGATTTTTTTTTTTCTCTTAGGAAGAAGAGTTTACATGAGTTCACCCTATAGGGGTAGGCTAAACTCTTCTTCCCAAAAGAAAAAAACGAAATATCCAGGAAACATCAGTGATGCAACAAATGAATGTTGATGCTAGGAGTTAAAACGAAAAAATTGGCACCGGCCTCTAGCCAGCTGGCGATAAATGCAGTCAGTTAGCGACTAAAAATTGAGCACCACTGGCTAGTTTGACCACCGAATTTTTCTTGACAACTATCAACGGTTCAAGGAGATTCCCACCTTAGCTGATGTGTGCAACCGTTGAGTTAATCTAGCTGCTACATCAACAGTTCTTGTAGCATCAACAGTTCTTGTAGCAGCCTGACTATACCATTCGGCCAAAATCATTATTACGTCAAATAACGAATTTCGTTATCATACTCGTAAATAGAATATTTCGAATATCGTTATTTGGCAAATTATACCAAATTCCCTACTTGGAATTTTGGCCGAATAGGCTGGATATGGAAAAATTATGCTCTATTTGGTGCATCCAAAATTGGGGAGGGCGGGGGTGGGTCGACAGCCAGGTCATTAGTGCCAACCTCAGTCACAGTGCAAAGGGTTGCCTCAACCCTAAATTAGGCTTGCGTCACTTTATCCAAGAATTAAGTATCTACCAACACTTTACTGGAACCATGGTATCATACGATTTTTATATGACAGAAGTAGGGCATGGCAGAAATTTTCCTCTTGGTGGCAACTCAGATTTTTTTTGAAGTACCGGTCTCTGGCCGTAACATTCAAAAGTTAATTTTCGCCAACATCTAGAAGATGCGTTTAAAGAGGAAATGCTTCACATCCAGATGTGGATATTTGGGCCCAAACACTGACTTAGCTACACAATTCAAGACTGTTTTTACTTTATTTTGAACACATTTTCCTGCATCGACGCACGTTTAAAACCACAAAGTAAGACTTTCAGGAGAGTACCTGTATAAGGTACAATAATGAAACCCAAAGTAGGGTACGGACGCACCCCATATGAATGCCAAATACCAATATACTGTCTAGATACATACTCTGGAACGTAGCAGACGACATTACTTACGTACGGAGGAAAATAGGCAATATTCCAGACAGGCAAGAACAATATAACAATTCTTGGCAAATTTTCAATAGTCTATTTGCTGTCGATGGAGAAACTAGCCGACTATCATCCTCAGGCACGTAATAAAACTCCAAACACTATCATCTATTTACAGTCCATTAGAATTCGAAATTGGCGTTAACTTGGCCTCCGATATTTACAAGGAATATACAATGAAGGTGTGCGACGCTCACGTACTGCCTCCGTTATTTTGAAGGCCGTGATTCCACTTTTTTCTCAGACGGCCTCTGAAATCAGCATCTAGTAGGAACTGGATTGAAGGGTTAGACGGTCCCTGGATATTCATCAGACACGTAAGGGCGTAAGGGCATGAGTAAAACAACATAGAAGTGATACCAGAAACCAGAAAGATACAAACGGCATCGCAGTACACCAGATGGACACCTCACACCGCATTCATTGGGAAGGAACTGAAACGTTGCTTATTTCAAACTCGAGCAGAGACTCACACCTGAGAGGCCTCGAATCCCTGGCTATTCAACACCACGTCCGAGAGAAGGCCGTGCTGATGAATATCCAGGGACCGTCTAACCCTTCAATCCAATTCATACTAGATGCCGATTTCAGAGGCCGTCTGAGAAAAAAGTGGAATCACGGCCTTCAAAATAACGGAGGCAGTACGTGAGCGTCGCACACCTTCATTGTATATACCTTGTAAATATCGGAGGCCAAGTTAACGCCAATTTCGAATTCCAATGAACTGTAAATAGGTGGTAGTGTTTGGAGTTTTATTACATGCCTGAAAATGGTAGTCGGCTAGTTTTCTCCATCAACAGCAAATAGACTATCGAAAATTCGCCAGGAATTGTTATATCATTCTTGCCTGTCTGGAATATTGCTTATTTTCCTCCGTACGTAAGTAATGTCGACCAATCTACTGAATATACAACCAGACTATCAAACCTGCCAAATACTGAAATACATCCGAGTAGTAAAACTGACAAAAATACCGAACACTCAGTAGGCTACCGAATAATTAACGTATTCGGCCAAATACTTAGGCCTACTTAACTGAATATTGTACCGATACCGGTAAATTGAACAAACAATATTGACTGAAATGTGAGACCACGCTGATAAAGGCTAGACACAGTGTCAGCTGCCAGGTGTGTCTCATGATAAAACCTGATAATAAAACTTAGAGGAAATTGAGACTGACAGCTTATTAGTTTTTATAAGTCTGCAACAAAGAAGGAAAATGCAGGCTTTCAGAAACTTTTAGGCCTTGAGTTAACCCTCTTTAGGAGGGAAGATTAAAACTGAAAGCAGCCGCCATCTTAACCAGGTCTCAGAAATATAACCCCTGCATCCCCTCCCCAATCACTCTACTAGCTGCTTTATACGGGACTAGAATCGCTATCCACAAGCACATATCATTCAAGTGAAATTAGGCTAACGATCGCACTCAGTCAATGCAGTAAAGCCACCTTGCTCCAATTTTGATATTTATATTCTCCCTCCCACCCCAAACCTGCGTGAAAAAAAAGAATGCCCAAAAAGAAACATTCACATTTACCATGGAACAGACATTATTGTAACAAACTATTTTTTTACAGGAGAATACATGTGAAAGCCATGACAAGTTTCTTAAAACAGGGGAAAACCCCTGGAATCCTGACCAAGAGCCCCCTGAATTAACGAGGCAGTAAATGCTGGTGCAGCGGTGCATTACATTCTTACTGGACTAAATGTCCCAAGAAAATTTCCTACAGATTGTTCACATTTCCGCAGCATTACACTGCCTAGGCAAGCCACATATCAGCTAATTTCTGCAGTTCTCCGAAATTTCCCAAGAACCTCGTTTGTGTGTTCTGGCTTATTCTGCACCCCTGTGCTGGAGTACGCTACTCGCAAGACCATAGCCTACCCTATCGGAAATGTCTGGACAAACTAATTCTACAAGAGCAGAAGATTTCTGAAATCTTCTATGACCTGCTGTAAAACATATAGCCTAGTTGTGTATCAAAAACGGAGATGTATCAAAATCGGAGTCACAGACAGAATTTTTTTGTTACCCACACAGTAAAATAACCTTTCAAAGTATTCTGTAGTGTATTGTACAGATCAGTAACCAGAGTAGGCCTACAGTAGCCTATATGCAGTATATGCCGCACCTAACTAGCATAAGTTTTCTTCATCGAACTTTTAACTTTTCACCCACAGCAGCCACTGAATACTGTGGGCTGGCTGCGACTCCTGGTTGCATCCAACAAATGAGTGAGTGATAATGTCCATCCAAGGATTATTTTAGCGAACAAAAAGAAGAAGACGGGAACGGAACAGCAGAAACTTACTTTTTAGCTGTTCTCTGAAGAAATCGGGACAAACTACCTTATATGTTCGTGTCGTGTCCTAACCATTAGCAAATGCATTTTTCCCCCACAACCGTCCAACCTTCACAAATGTGAATTGTGTGGCACTCGCCATTTGGACAGTAGACATTAAAATTCATTCGCCATTGTGTATTACCTTGCCATGTAGAAATAGTCTAAGTAGATGCGATGCAACTTTGTTTAAACATTGTTTGCAGAGACAATACTGCAGGCTTGGTTGAATAGCCCCAGTAATTCTGCCCACAACATCGCAAACCGCTTGTTTCTAGCTAGTACCGTTCCCCGACATACAGCCTAATTTCAGCATCAGGTATTGTTAAACAATAAACAGTCACCGTAAGGCCAGTAGGCCTACTGCTAAAAAATCAAGTTGCCAACAGCTGAAAATTCCCCCGCCATTTAGCGAGCGACCGACATTGGTGAAGGTTTCGACTGCCAATACCTTTGCAGTAAATTAGCCTGACAATCACTTTGTTTTGAAACGTGAGAAATAGAACAGCCTAAGGCCATGCAAAAAAATCATTTGCTTTACGTTACGAGTGAGGTTTCAAATTGAAGCGCCAGGCAACCAGACAAAACTATTTTATTTCTTCCGCGTTTCTTTGACAGGTATCTAGCTTAACTCAAAGCTGAAAGAGTATGTAATAAGCCTTAAAACATTTTGCTAATAAGTTACCAGCGTCATCTAATATTTCAGTGTTTTTTTTTTAAGTTTTTGCCACATAGCTTCTTACTGGTTTAAGCTAGAGGTTTGAAATGCGGACCGTTGAAAAGCTCGTTTTGGGCTGGTTAAAATGGTGTAGTGGAATACCAAAATCGGTCAAAATTTGGCGGTAATATGATTTTTTGGCGGGTGGACCAAGATTTAGATACAAAAATTTGATCCACAATAATTTAAGGCACCCGCACGAGCCTGTAAACCAAACAATTAACTATACAAAAATGTGTACGGTTTATTTTGAAAGTCCGCATTAACAGTAGGAAAACAACGATCGCTATTCACACTCATTTTTCAAAGTCTTCAGATATATTCGCTCAAATATTTCACACAGATACTTGCAACCCTTTATCTTGCAAATTTTCCAAAGCTTATAGAAAAACATCTGTCTTCGTCTGGCACATTAATGTATTGTCCGCACTTGAATCACATTCTTGCCGCTTGTTAGTTCAAAAATGGTGTCTGCTTCGCGTAGCAGACGCAGATTTTGAACCAACAAGCAGCAAAAATGTGATTTGAGTGCGAATAATACATTTTAATGTGCTTGACGAAGACAGATGTTTTGTATAAGCTTTCGAAAATTCGCAAGATGTAGGGTTGCAGGTATCTGTGCGAGATATTTGAGCGAATATATCTGAAGATTTTGAAAAATGAGTGACTAGAGATTGTTTTCCTACTGTTAATACGTTGCATGGCCTAGACTAATAAAACGGACAAAAAAAACACGTTAAAAAATGAACAGATTCAGTTTTAAACTCGAAATACCGCCCGCGGTCCACCCCAATTTCAATTTATTGCTGCGGGGACTGTTAAGAACTGCTACAGCACTGTTTTAAATACAATACCGTTGATGGAGGACATCACACAGCCGTCGAATTGTCTATCCTCACAATTCAGGGTTTGAAATGAGCGCTATCACGTCGAAACCTTCAGCAATGCAAAATTAAATTAGCGTCATAGTTCAACCACGCAAATGTCTTAAAACATCATTAGCAGCGTATTCCTTCCTGTTGTGTTGGCTAACACAGAAATGCTAATCCTCTCTCTTTCATACAGACCATGCCATGCCATTGCTATGTATTTTGGAAAATCGTTGGTTCAGCCACTCCCCACGGTATTCTGTTGGCAGCCCTTCCTTTCAGAAACAAGGTCGAAAATAGCCTAACGTATATCAGAGGCCATGGTCCTAACCAGACAGCCTTGGATGTAGTAAACTGAAAGTGAAACAAAAATTACTACCATACGTCGTCAGTTGGAATAAAGAATTCCACGGACTGTATGTGCAGAAATCACCGCCATTCGCCAGTTGGCGATTAACATATATTCCGTAGCAGTCAGCTCGTCCAGTGGATTTTATGATAAACAAGGTGATGTAAATACCATAATTTATATGAAACTTCCGATTCGAAAGATGTAGATCATGTAATGTAGATTTTTTATTGGTGACGAACGGACATAGCCTATTTGGCGACTAAACATGTTTGGCCTACCGACCAATGGCAAGTTAAGAAAAATGCGACCCTGTTCGTAGCCTATACCACGGATGTTTTTTAATATTAGTCGAATTTGTACTAAACAAGTTCTTCATTACAAGAAAAATTTCTTTATAAATTGTACTCGTGATTTCCACTCAAAGTTTTATTTGTATTGCATTTCCGCCATGCAATTTTTTTAGACAATTACAGCTCTGAACTTAGGATAGCTGCTATGCTATCTTTTTGCTAAATTCTATGACTTTGCCTGGCTTTTTCTTCTCTTCCAGACAAAGAGATAATGTTGCACTTGCAGTGATCACCTGTTCAGCCTGCTAGATGGGAGATCTTCATAAAGGCCAGTCAATCCCCTACTGGAGGCCTAGTTAGTTCTTTGCTAAACTACAAGTTACAGGGAAAATTTATATACCAGAGCCACCACGTAAACTGCGCACCGAATAAGCTATTACAAAATAAAAATAATATTGTATGGTTAAATTTGCTGGAAAGATGCATCGATGGATTCAATAGGCCTAGTCGACATATCAAAGTCTGCTCATCCAAGTAGTGGCATATACGCAGAAAGTTTGCAATCCAAATGCTGATTTTGCTGCATGCTAAAGTTGCAACAAAGTAACTGACCAACACTGCCGCCTATGTTTAGGCTATTTATTTTTTGAGACACACCTCCGTTAGGAGTTTAGTGTGGGCTTTCTCTTATCTGAGGAGCACTCATGAACTAGGTTTTGGGATTTAGTTTCAAACCATACATACATGTGCATAGGGATAGACCGATATTAATATCGGTATCTGTGTTTACAGATATCAGTATTTTTTTTTGTATCGGTATCGGATCTGTATCGGTGTTTATTTACCAATATTTTAGCCGATACGACCAACTTCCGTGCACGCTGGCTACTCCACCTAGCTTGAGAGAAACATTTCCTGCTTAGCATAGCTTGTATCCCATGACAACATCTGCACAGCAGCTCAGTGAATTCAACGCACACGTCCATTGCCAGATTCGGGTGGCTTCTTGGGATTACGCCTATCTGCAGTGTACGTTGGGTTTTTTTTTACAGTCGAAGTTACACCTGCGAATCTGACACCACTGATAAAAAAAAAATTAGAAATTTACTTTTCTTGCACACCAGTTTCTTGCGCTAACCCCGGTAGAAATCCTGCAATGTGGGTGACTCTTTTGGAAACTCGTTTTAACTGACCTCAGTCATTGCAGTTTGACTTTGTGACCCATTGATTTTTTTTTTAAATCGGTATCGATGTATCTGTATCGGATCGGCGTGTGGGGGAAAAAAAAAAATCGGTATCGGATCGGAACAGTATTTTTCTGTATCGGCCGATTCCTACATGTGCGGTTAGTTACCTGCTAACACCAACACGCTAGGCAGTGGAAAAATCTTCACGGAAAATCACTTCAGGCAAAACCAAGAGAAAAGAGGGAGACTCGTAAATGTGTTGTCCCGCTACCATGTTCTAGGCCCTGCCATCCAAGTAACCATGTTAACGACTTAACTTTATGCATCTATGCCATGCGGATCCCATACAATTTTCAGATTTCGGAAATGCAGCGATCACCACTTTAAGCCATCAGTCTCAAAACTGCCGACTAGACCGAAATTACAAGGGTAAAGGAGTTGGTAAGGAGCAACATCTTTTGACACAAAGCGGCAGCTTTGCAAACTAAAAAAGGAAATTTGGAAACACTAACCACCAACAGATGGCAGGGCATACCAATGTCGTGTCGCCCTTTTTTTTAAGGCCTTAAATGAATTTAAGCAGCTTAGTCTGAACATTGTTTCCACAAACCTCGAGTTCCCAGACCTTCGTTAACGCCCCTCTGGCCACGGTTAAGCGGGTGATGTCACCGCTGCTATCGATGGAAAACTCATCCCACAATCCAACCGTCCCGAATGTCAATTGTGTGGCACTCGCCATTTTTGTTGCTACTTATGCTTAAATATTGTTTGCATGAATCTAATGCTCCAATCAGCTAACACGGCTAGCAACAGTATTACAGATTGGTAGGAGAGCCCTTGTATTTCCGCACACAACTCCACAAACCGCTTGTTTGTAGCGAACACGGTTCCGAAGATATGACAATATAAGCATCGGGGTTTGTTAATCAGTCGCCATTAGGCGAGTACTCTAGCTCTAAAAACCAAGGCGCCAAACGCTGAATTACTCATCATTTGGCGAGTGATGACCGACTTCGGTGATGATTGTCACAATTCAGTGCGCTAACCCCGGTAGAACTCCTGCAATGTGGGTGACTCTTTTGGAAACTCGTTTTAACTGACCTCAGTCAAGCTAACCATGCTTAACCCAACCACATTTCAGCTCTACTGTGAACGTAGTGTTAAGGCCTGCGTATCAGATAGGCCTCGCCTAATATTCTTGTCTACCAAAGTAGAAATAAATAACTTACAATTCAAGCCAGTTATTGGTTTTGGATAATGTTGCTGGTGACAACCAAGGGAAGTGTTACCCATTTTTTGTGTTAACAACCTACCTGGCGTGTTCAATTATAAATTTTTGGAATTTTAATCAGATTTCATGACGCGCAATAAACATACATACCCCAACAGGAAAAATCAAGGGAATGAATACTACGTCCAATTATTACGCGTTGAACTTAATAAACCGTCAAGTTTATACAATCACAATTAAGATGTAATACTCATCCATCAAAAAGCCTACTGCTTCCACGCGACCAAACCTAAGAACATCACACTATAATAGACCACCAAGAAGCACTAATCGTTATAAACGTTATTCATTCAGGTTGCTGCAAAATCTTCAAAGCTCGCACATTTCACAACGTAAATTACGGTGTAATACGGTAACTAACGTAAAAACGTACTGTTGATGTACTGATTAATAATTTATCAAACTGACGCTAATATACGTCAGTAATCCATTACGATTGCATTGGACAGCTACTGGTTATCAATACAAAATCGTGCCAACACAGTCACTCCACTGGCAATTTGCCACTAGAAATTTCCAAACTGCAATTTACCTTTCCGGTTTTGCCCCGCCAACTTTCATAATTATCATTACACTGGAATTCTTACGTGCTTATCAAAAGATTGCCGGTGTTATCACCAAAACTAGGGCAAACTTTCACTCACCAAAAGAAATCCCACTCGCACAGACGGCCATGTTGCGGTGACGGGATTGCTTGATTCTCATTGGTGGATACAAACCGCGTTCGGTAATGCACACCAACAGAACCGAAGGTAGATTTTCAAATTAGTTCGGTATTGGGAAGGTGCACTATTGCTTGGCAAACACTAACTAGCTGTTTAACGGACTGAAACGACTATTTGCGCTTTCATATGTGAATACTAATCCTTTTTAGACGCTTGAACACTTGAAAACTGTTGCGCACAGCGTGTTATTCAGTATTCAGCAAAAAAGACAGAATTCAGCCTTTTATTTTATTTGTTGACACCATTTCTTGCCACTAGGTACCGCTCGTACCAGGAGCATTTTCTACACGCTCCTGCTCGAACGAGAAGCGAGACGAGAAGTCGCTCCTGTGGAACGCAAAAACGAAGTCGATAGTTCAAATTCTGATCGGTTACCTTAGTCTAGTTCGGTTTGTAGGACTTATTGTGCACCTTGCCAATAGTTCGTACTGTTGGAAACACTTGGAAAACCCAACCCAGTTTCGAGAACAGATTCTACTGCGCCGAACATCCTCGCATATTGCAGCGCCGCCACGTAGTACTTAACATTTTTTACGGAAGTTAGAACAAGTTTCTGAATAATGTACTTATTTGTACGTTAAATGTTCTAGTAGTGTAGGACAAGATATTTGGTTTAAGTTTCGAAATGCGAAAGGTCATAGGGCAGGGCGTGGAAAACTACTGAATTTAGTTTTGGATCGGTGCCAATAAGCAAAACGACAATCGATTATGTAATAAAATCGCGCTTTCGCTCCTTTCTTTAGCCCCGCAAGAACGAACCAATAAAAAGATTTTGACCTAGAAACTGAAGTTAAAAATAAGTACGCCAAGGGGAGGAGAAATCGGAGGGGGGGGGGGGCCGTTTCCCCGGCCCGGGGGGGTGGGGGGGGGAGGGTTTACGGACCTTGACTCTGGGCTGAAACTGTAAATGAATGATGCCCTACAATGTGAGGAAGGTCTAAAGAATTTTTGACTTTATTCGGAATTGCTCCACATTGCTTGCTGGTTGCGTGATTAGATGGAAAAATTACATTAGAAATGGTTTAAAGCCTTAAAGTGGCACTGTCACCGATTGAAATGCGAACGATAATACCGTGGCGCCATCCAGCGGCAGTGATATTGTTAACCTTTATAGCTTGCTCCCAGGTGCACGAGGACGAAGCGAAAGTTCAGTCAATAATTAAGGATGTCGTGGCTTGCTTGTTTCGTTAAAAGAAATGCCGTTGTGCATTCCTTCGCTTGATGCAAGCAAGAGCCAGATAGTAGATGAATAGTGCTAGGTATTCAGGTTTCGTCTGCTTTCAATCGGTGATAGTGCCACTTTAAAGGTAGGTTTGCCACCGAACGAAAGGCTGCAGAATCCAGCGCTATCTGGGACTATATAGCGCGCAGTGCCGTAACTAAGTGGCAAGCACAGGGTACGCAACCTGTTTTGATGTTGCCCGGCCCCCCCCCCCCCCCCACACACCCACAATTATGGGGAAAAAAGTAGTTTGGGAGGACCCAACGAATCCAGGTATGCACTGTAAGCTCCCCCAGTGGGGCCCCGGAAGCTGGAACATTTTACGCTATTTTATAGGCTATTTCTGGCTTCCCGAGAGCATGTTTGCAACATATTGTCAATTAAATTTGGACAGTTTTCTTAGTCATTCTTCAGCATGACAGGTTTTGAAAAACTCAATTCAACTGCAGTTTAAAAGTTGATTTTTTAACTGTTAATAAATTTAAATGTTAAGTTTTCAATTATTAATAAGTATTTCAAACTAATATGTAAACTAATACGTAGCGAAAAGCATTGAATGTCTGCCAACACTTGTGTGTACAATGGTTACAAATAAGCAGTTTATAGTCAGGCAATTCAACAAAAAAGTCAGAACGTATATGGAAAATGTTCCTTGGTGTCCCAGTAACCAAAAGCAGTAGCGTTGCGGAGGGGGAGGGGTTAGGAACTCGCGTACCTCACCATTTAACCAGAGCCCTTTGCGGAGGTCCGTTGCAAAAGCTGCCTTTTTGTTCTTTGGTCATGATCACTTTCTAAGTTACGAAACTTGTGTTGGTTTATCTGTCTGTTTCTTTTTACATTCTGTTAAACTTGAAGAAAATTCCACACACTTACAATAACGATAACGAAGAGTCGGAAGGCATTAGAAATCAGTATTGGAAGCAAGCCGAGGCTAAGCCATCTGCCCCCCCCCCCGCCCCCTCCCACACACCCTGTGGGGTACTAGATTGAAACTGTTCCCCCAGTCACAGCTATCAAGGGCAGTAAAAGAGAAATAAATGTAGGAAAAAAAATCCTTCGGTTTCCAGTACATTTGTTGACTCCAAAGCTCTCACGAAATTGTTTAAACGAAAACATAATTTGTAATTGTTCACCTTCGTAACTGGAATTAATACATTTACAGGTTGTTTTTTCAACCATAATTTATTTTTTTTTATAAATCTTAACAATTTTCTACGTAATAAATTTACGTAACACAATTTACGTGTAGAATTAAAGACGGGAAAGCCAAAGGCTCACAAGAAATAACAAAAGGCAACGTAAATAGGTTTGCATCTGTATTGGGATTTACGTGTAGCATTGAATACATTATGGGGTATTTGGTGGGGGGTCTTAAAATGACCACCTGCACCCCTAAAATATTTTTTTGGCCCAGCCCTGCACAATATGGTATTTAAAACTGAAGGCCTCTCCAGACAGAAGAAAATTTCGTGCGAAGTTATGCGTAACTACGTGCCTACAAGGTCAACATTGCAGCAATCGTGTGGTTGGTTTTACGTTAAGGACGAATATTGAAGTCTTTTTTACACCATAGTACGTCGGCGTGCAGCCGCGAGCAGCCAGTCTGGTTAGGGCTTTACACCATACTACGTCGGCGTGCAGCCGCGAGCAGCCAGTCTGGTTAGGGCTTGAATCGAAACGACAAAACTGCTTGCATATCTTACCAAAATTAAAAAAAAGTATTGCTACATATAAGATCATGGCAGTTTTTATGCATGCTTGGCGCGTATGTGAGGCTCATGCTCGTTTCAAAATAAATTTATATATAGATTATACACACAAAATAAAAAAAGATGCAAACCTAATTAAGTTGTCTTTTAGCCTTACATGTGAGACTGCCTGAGCAGGGAATCGAACCCACGACCTTTGAAACCAAAGGCCGAGGCCCTACCGCTGAGCCATACTGACAAAGCCAACGCGTGCATTTAAACACTACTACGTACCTAGTATCTCTGGCAGTTTCTTGATTCATCTATTTTAGATCATGGATCTGTATATCACATTCTATGCTCAGAAGTTGACCCAAGGAACTTTTTAAAAGCGTTTCATTATCCTGCTTCTTCACCCAGTCCCTCTATTTGTTTGATGGCTGGAACTACTCTTGCTTGTACAAGTTTCTTGTCTGTTGCTAACAACTAGACTGCCCACTGTCCAGTTTTGAAATTGACGAATTACTGACAAGACAGAGAGGGAAGAGAAGGTGTTGTTGACAAGGGGAACAAGTAAGGGGAGGGTTAGGGCAGCAATTCCGTGCTCCCGTTCTGGACTGATAAGTCATCAGGTTTTTTTCATTTTTGGGTTCTACTGGATTTGTTTGCTTTGTAATGTAGCAGAAAGCTATTTTAAATATGAAATAACTATGAAATCTCTTGTCAGCTTTCACTCTTAATTTGTTGCCCCAAAAAGAGTAATCTGTTGCCCCCACCCACTACTTTTTATAGCGTTTTTGCCCCACTTTATTTTTCAGGGGACTCAGTGAGTCCCTTGAGTTCCCCTTAGTTACGGCACTGATCTAGCGCCTGCTGGCAGCAGGCGAAGGAACGCAGAAAGATATTTCTTTGAAAGAAACAAACAACCC
The DNA here is from genome assembly GCA_023313725.1 of Lithobius niger. Lineage (NCBI taxonomy): Eukaryota > Metazoa > Arthropoda > Chilopoda > Lithobiomorpha > Lithobiidae > Lithobius > Lithobius niger. The sequence goes on from JAHWFP010019996.1 coordinate 89,832, forward strand.
ACATGCCTCCTCTAACAGTTAGTGAAAATTCGGTGCGTTCTCGTGCACCTGGGTGCAAGCTATAAAGGCTAACGCTATCACGAC